>CM035423.1:175559952-175677452 GCA_020310875.1 Ceratopteris richardii | reverse complement strand
CCTTGCTCAATTTCACATATGTGGGTAAAGGTGTACTCAATGCCTTTCCACCCTGCATATTGAATCAGTGAAGTACTTTGGATATGTACTCACTTTGAGACAAGTATATGCATCTTTTACTCCTATCACGAGTAATGCGCATGCCAAGAATATGTTTGGCATCCCCCAAATCCTTCATATCAAATGTCTGACTCAACTTCTTTTTGAGAAGTGACAAATCATAAGAGGACTTCCCAGCAATCAACATATCATCGACGTAAAGTATCAAGCATATCAAGCTGCCATCAGAACATCTCTTTGTGTAGAGACAATGATCCTCGTTGCTCTGAGAATAGCCTTGGGACTTCATAAAAGCATCAAACTTTTGGTACCATTGTCTAGGAGACTGTTTAAGTCCATACAAGCTCTTCTTGAGCTTACAAACTAGACTTTCCTTGCCAGGAACTACACAACCCTCTGGTTGTTCCATATAGATCTCATCTGCAAGATCTCCATGCAAGAAAGCTGTTTTCACATCCATTTGGACTAGCTCTAAGTCCTCCATTGCAACGAATCCAAGCAACATGTGCAAAGTAGTCATCTTGACCACTGGAGAGAAGATTTCCTCAAAATCAACACCATGTTGTTGCTTAAAACCCTTTGCAACAAGTCGTGCTTTATATTTTGGAGAAGCACTATCTGATGTGAATTCCAGCTTATATACCCATTTACATGGTAAAGCTTTTCTGCCCTTTGGCAAAAGTACTAAGTCCCAAGTACCATTCTTGTGAATAGAATCCAACTCACTCTTCATGGCACGCTCCCACTTGACATGATCCTCTCTCTGCATATCCTCTTTGTAGCAAGAAGGCTCACCGGAATCTGTTAGCATAACAAAATCTAAACCTGGAACATATCTATCAGGTGGATATGAGACACGTGCAGAACGTCTCAATGGTTGCTGAACAGGAACATGTGCAGACTGATCTGAATGGACATTCTCTTGAACATCCCTATGTGCAGCATTTTTATGCATGCTAACCGGAGGACTAGTATCCTCAAACACCACTCTTCTCACTTCAACCTCCTTAATGGGTTGTTTATGCATCTTAGACTCATTAAAAATGACATCACTACTTCTGATCACTGACCGTGTTTCAGGATCCCATAAGCGATATCCAAATTGTCCTTCTCGACCATATCCAAGAAAAATGCATTTCTTTGACTTATGGTCCAACTTTTGTCTAAGATTCTTGGGTATATGAACATATGCTTCACACCCAAAAACTCGAAGATGATCATAATATGGTGGTTTCCCTGTCCATAACTCTTGTGCCACTTTTAGACCTTTTGCAGTACTAGGTGAAAGGTTAATCACATGAACTGCAGTCAATACTGCTTCTGCCCAAAAGCCTTGTGAGAGGTTTGCATGATGCAACATAGAGACTACTCTATCTTGAATAGTTCTATTCATCCTCTCAGCTACACCATTCTGTATTGGGGTATAAGGAGTTGTAAACTCTCTACGAATCCCTCTAGACTGACAGAAAAGGCTGAATTCATGTGAGGTATACTCACCCCCATTATCTGAACGTAAAGCCTTAAGCTTAGTTCCTCTTTCAGTCTCAATTGAAGCAAGCCATTTTCTGAAAGTAGGAATACATCATCCTTTGATTTGATAGGATATACCCAGACTTTTCTAGTAGCATCATCTATGAAAGTGACAAAGTAAAGAGAACCACCTAAGGACCTAGTGGGCATAGGACCACACACATCTGTATGAATAAGATCTAAAGGCTGAATTGAAGAGTCAATGTGCGTTCTATGCACATTTCTGGTTTGCTTTCCATATTGACAATGCTCACAAAATGAAAAATCAGAGAAAGATAACACAGGTAAGTAGCCAGAACGAGAAAGATTTTCCATTCCACTACGAGATATATGGCCCAAACGACCATGCCAAATACAAGCCATAGGCTGTTCAGTAACAGCTAACAAGTGTTCTTTCTGTGATACAAATAAAGGATAAAGTGAGCCAACTTTGCTTCCTTTTGCAATAACCATATTGCCCTTTGATATACGAAAGGACTGAGCATAGAAGACCACCTTGTAACCAAGGTCATCAAGTTGACCAACTGACATCAAACTGCGTGATAACTGAGGTACATGGCGTACATTATGCATAGTAAATTTTGAACCATCAATGAACTGCACAACCACATCTCCAATCCCCACAACATCACACTGGTAAGAGTCACCAAGTCTCACGGTACCAAGAGACTTTGCTGCATAATTAGAGAACCATTCTCTATGTGGTGTCACATGGAAAGAAGCACTAGAATCTAGCAGCCAGGTGTGGGAAAGAGAATCGGCCATAAGTGCCTCAGAAGGCACAGTACTATCAAGTGTCAACACATCAGCATCATCAGAAATAGCATTAATTTCTTCAATCTTCACAGTCGAAGTAGATGGTGCAGGTAACTGTTTAACATGCCCATCAACATTCTGTCCTTTACCTTTAGCATTCTTTAATGCATAACAGTCTTTCTTCATGTGTCCTTTCTTATGACAATAATGGCATTCGATATCCCTCTTCCTTGATTTACTTCTACTCTTATTCCGTTGACCATTCTTTTCCTTGTTCTTGCTCCTGCCACGTTGTTGATTCTTTCCTTGGTAAGAATCACGAACATTATATGCATCTACACTCTGAGTGCCAACCATAGATTTTCTACGAATCTCCTCTCTCAAGAGTGCTCAACATATGTCATCATAGACGAGTTTACCACCAGGTGCACTATTGCTAATAGCCGTGCAAAACGTATCCCATGATGATGGCAGGGTGCATAACAACAATACTACTTTCATTTCATTATCCATATCCATTTTCTGAGCCTGTAACTGGGAGAATATAGCATCAAACTCATTTAGATGAGCAGCAACACTATCTGTGTCCTTCATACAAAGGTCATATAATTTTCTCATCAGATACACTTTATTTGATGCCGTCTCTTTTTCATATGTATTGCATAACTTCTTCCAAAGCTCCTCTGCACTTTCACAGTCTAATACTGTAAAGTAAACATTATCTGCCAAGTGCAAGCGAATGGTAGACCCGGACATTTCATCTAACTCATCCCAATCATCTTCATCCATGTCAGAAGGCTTCTTTGAAATCCCATTTATTGGCTTCCATTGCCTCCTTTGAATCAGCACATCTTTAATCTGATTCTTCCATAGAGCAAAGTTTGTGCCATCAAATTTTCGGATCTCAAAATGGTCTTTGCCCTGCAAGTTATAGCTCCTCCTCGGAACACTAGCACTAGACCCTGATCCACCAGATGTGCCTGAGACCTCTGATGCCATGATCGTAGAGAACTGAATAGAATGATAATGAGCTAGATGAGTCCAAACACCAACAAATAAGTGTATCAAGGAGTAAATCGACCACTGTATAGTTGAATAAACCAGAAATCTGGAAAAATTTTGCCAGAGTATCCTCTGCAAAATTAGCATATGACCAGTGTCAAAGTATCATGAAACTGCAAGTACTGACATGTCTACCTGCATAGTGAATCACTGACTCCACTGCATATAATCAGTTACCCAATAGAAGCCAACTAGGCTTATCGAACACCTATGAACAACTATCATACATCTCCTATGGCGAGGCTAGGTAAGTCTTCCACCTGCATCACCGAAGAGACCCCGACATTTGGGTGTCTCCCAGTTAAGAAAACCTCACCACGACCCTCTTTATCAAACGTAAAAGGCTTTATGCAAAGAACGTAACCGCTATATCAATGACCACATGGACGTACATAAGCGGTATCCACAGAAGCGTACATGGTGTGTATGTGCTCAATATATGCAGTAAAATGACACTAAAAGGCTGAATACACAGCCCAAAAACTAGCAATAACACCTGCAAGTGTCTGTCAACTCTGATGTTTTAGGCTTTAAAAACCTGCATAAATTTGCAGCGACTCCTCCCACCAAAATTGAAAACCCCTCGAGAAACCTGTAGTTTTACGAGTGTGGCTAAAAATACAGCCCCAAAGGTTGATATTTATTGTCTGAGAAGTACAAGGAACACTCTTCTTGATGTTCTTGGACCTGTGCGAAGAGAACTATGTGCGAAAGTACTCCGAAATGGCTCCAAAAACCACCCCAAAATTGCTTCAAAAATAGGCTTTGAAAGCAAAAAATGAAGCTTTGAGGGACCAAAACTTGTTCAAGGTAATGTCAACCTTAGTCTTTCCCCTTCTTCAAACACCACAAGAGTGTAGCTTAGTGGCAAGAGATTGCCACGGTTAAGCGAGCTTTGAAGGGAACAGTACTAGGATGGGTGACCTCCCGGGAAGTATCGGGAACCTCTATATTCCTTGATCGTTGAGGTCCTCCCTCGCGCGCAGCCAACGGTGCCAACGGCGCCAACGGTGACTTCGGTGACTCGGATGACAAGGTATGCCAAGGTCTATGCCTTGGTCGCCGCCTTGGAGAAAGCCTGGGGGGGGGGACTTGCAGTCCGTGACTGACCATGACGCTATATATTTTATTAAAGAACATATACAAAGAAGTGTCCGGTGGCCATTTGGCCTTTCACATGGACACTAACGGTAACAATTAGTATTTTGAAGCAAGTAGCCAAAAGAGTTGTGATGGGCCTATGTGCAAAGTCAATATTTTTCTTTAAGCCTCATAAATGAGTAGTTTGGAAGCTTATAGGGCTTTAAAAATATAATAATTCTCAAAATGGCGTCTTCTCATAATGGGGGTCTTACAATTTAGAATAGATTGGATCGTTATTGGTCCCAAAAAGAATATTAAGAATATCTAACAATTTCTTCATGTTTCGAGAATTTTGGCATATAATATACTACCTCATTGAGTGGTTGATTATATGTGTGTGTATGTGAATGAGAAACAAAAATATTATTGGGATGGTCACACCTCTAGCTCTAAATTTTATCTATCAATCTCAACGATTGTTTAATCTATCATATTCCTTCTTTGAATCTTACATATCATTAATATATACACAATGTCTCTTATGATTTGTACACTTGTTGACATTCAAGGTGAAGCACAAGCATGGAAGTGCATCAAGGAAGTGGACACACAAGAAGAAGAAGCATGTAGGGAGCTCCAAGAAGCACATGTAAAATTTTCAGAAGAAATCCCTATAAAAATAGTGATTTTTATCACTAAAAACCATTGTAAATACCATTTTTTATTTTTGAAACTCCATTTTTTTCAAGTCGAGGAGTCCTCGAGTTTGAGGAGTATTAGAAGTACCATCCTACCAATTTTCATAATTTTTTGACTCCGTTTAAGCCCTCAAATAAGCCTTGGAACCTAATTTTTGACTAGGTGGGACACTAGGTCTGGATAGGGCCGAAACCACTCAAAAAACTATAAAAAGGGTTGGAGAGCTCATTATCGGGGTTAGCTTGTTAGATATTTGAGCTCTTGTAATAGATTTCTTTTGTAATTGAAGACCTTCCATTGTTCCACTCTTTGCTCTTGCCTTGTGCGCATGCATGTGTATGTGTGTGCATGCTTGTGTGCTTTCACTCATGCACTCGTGCCATCATTTGCTCACGATCTTCATACCAGTCCTCACGTCTCTGTGGATTGACATTTATGAGGTGTATCTCCTCATGTTGGTACTTGCCATTGTGCTAGAGTGACACAAAATTTGGCACCGTTGCCAGGGAGAGAGCTTGGAGGACGAGCGTGTGATGGTAAGACATAGAGTAGAGATGTTAGAAGGTAAAGAAATCACCATTTTCAGTTCAGATTCTGAGTTTTCTTCATCTTCATCTTCACCATCACTACCATTTCCTCCCACCTTCATCTTCTCAGATTTTCTCCATTTTCGATTGTACATTCACTTCATTTTAATTCATGGATGCGAGCAAGAAGCCTAGAGGGATACGGAGCTAAAACACTAAAGAATACTCTTGAAATACGCTTAGAATACCCCAAAAATTGAGTGACAGTCATGCGTCATGAGAGGACCTGCGTGTAGTATTGCGAGTGCAATATCCTGAAATAGGTGAGAGTTTTTGCATCTACAGACACATAAGAGTGACAAGAAGGGAATAAGGTACACATATCCACAAAAAATTTTGAATTTAGGTGTCAAATACTCCAAGTATCGTGTCCGGTTGAGTTTTGGTATCGCAATACTAGAACTCCCATGTATCGTGATACTTGTCGAGTATCATGTATCACCTCCTTGAGGTATCACGATATCATCAAGGTATCGTGTATCGCCAAGTATCGCGATCTTGTTTAAGTGGTATCGTATCACGTAGCACAAGCAGTATCGTATCGCGGTTGGAGTGGTATCGTATCGTGATCACCTAGAAGGTATCGTATCATGACAAGTGAGGTATCATCCCACTAGAGGTATCGTATCGCGAGGTGACTTAGTATCGTATCATGCCTTAGATCCCTTGGTATCATATCGCCTTGCTAGCAGTATCGTATCGCGAGACAGGTCGGTATCGTATCGTGAACCAAGAGGTATTGTATCGTGACCACTTACAATATCGTATCATTTTGATAGCAGTATCGTATCGCCTGAGGTGGTATCGTCCATAGTGGTATCGTGTATCGTGGAAAATAGAGGTATCGTATCGTGAAAATCTGGTATCATGTATCGTGGTGGTATCAAGTATCATATCATGGAATTCCAAGTATCTCCAACCACAAGTATCGTATCGTCAGACCCAGTATCATGTATCACCTGTTCTGAAGTAATTCCAGAGAGACCCTATTTCCTTGTTTCAACTCCTAGAAGCCTGAATTGGCATAACTCTCTCATAGGAAATCCATTTGTTGTGATTTTGGGTTCGTTGGAAAGCTTGTTTTGAGTACTATAAAAACGTCAACTGGTTACGGTAAAAAGTAATACCTAGAGTTTTAGATATATTATTTTGAAGTTGACCCTCAGGTGGGACTAGGAAGCAAGGGGTTCCAAAGGATTTTGAGCAATACAAAGGAAAATTTTGGACTTGTAGACATGGCTTATGAACCTGAGATCAAGTAGACACATAGGAAAATATAGACAAAGTATCAAATCATCTACGGCTAGTGTCAACCATACAACAAAGTCATGGGCTCACAACTCAGTGGTTATCACTACGTGTGGAAGACATGAATCGTTCAGTACCTAGGGAAGGTTTTATGTCTGCAATGGAAGGGGAATATCGGATGCCCCTTCAATACGTATCCACTAGCTTGCAAGGAATACCCATCTACCTTGATGATCTACATAGGTCAGTAGCAAGAATGATAAACAATACAGAATTAGAAATAGTTCGAAGACCAGCTGTCAAGTACGAAGGTGGAGTTTACATGGACAGGATGGGCCATATCTATATAGTAACCGAAAACCCTAATCAGATTAACGATAGAGGAGAGCTAGAGGGACAAGGAACTTCTGGGAGAACCAGCAGTGGAGATACCATGACTACCCCTAGGGGAAAGTCAGTAATGACTCAAGTATTGTGAGGGGACATGATACCCCAAGATGACTATCTAATGGATGTGTCCTTGGTAATGGATCAGACCTACTCCTACAAACTGATTCACTGACACAAGGAGAAGGCATTAGCCCAACAACTATATACGAGTTAAGGGATCCGGAAAATCTAGATAGAGTTACATACCTAGACCGAAATCAAAGAAGATATTGGCATGTAGATGAAGTGGATGGGTCGATATTAAAGTACGTGGGTTTGCCTATATTCCCTCCTCGAGATCAGGCAACTACCTCACAAAACCCATTCTAGAACCAAGAAAGAATGGAAGATGCGATGTTAGGACAAATGAACCAATGTAGTATACCCAACAGACCACAAGTGCAATTCACCATGCCAGGAATTAACCCCATAGCCAAACTAGCCAAGGAATGGAAAATATGAATAGACCCACCTTTAGGGCAGAACCACCCCAAGGTGTAGGAGCTAGAATGCACATAGTAAAACTTGCTATTCCCATCATAATTCGATCCCCAAAGCCAGGCAAAAGACTGAGACCAATCCAAGTGGCCAAATGTATGCGAAATCATTACGATGGCACAGGAGAGCCCTATGACCACATTGTAGAATTCAAGCAAGTGTTGCGAGCAGAGCAAGTGGATGACTTTTTTGTGCAATATGAATCCTTTGGGCTAACCCTCACGGGAATATCCTTAACTTGGTTTCAATCCTTGGATCCGAATTGCGTTGGCCATATCGAACAATTCTTTTGATAATTTATTGGGGAATTCACTAAGCAAGGGATTAAGCACAATTCGTCATCCTTAATACATAGTTTCAAACAAAGCTCCTAATGAGACAGTAAAAAATGTAGCACGAAGATTTAATCAATACGTAGACTGATGTCCTGTGACATAGAGACCTCAAAAGAAAACCCTATTTGTAGAAGGTCTAACCAACGGAACATTGAGAATCTTCAAACACCGAGTGAGTGTCTTCAAAAGTGCATAGATTTGGAAGACAAGTTAGCTGAGGATCTCAAAACCACACAAAGTTCTACCAAATCAGAGGATACAAGGAGCAATGAGACTTCTAGTTCGAGTATTGTGGAGGAATTGGTAGAGTTAGTGGCCAAGAAATTGGGAGTACAAGAGCAAAGGAACTACCAAAACCCCCCCTTGAGAGTGCCAATGTTAAGAAGTTGCACACTGCATTGGAGATCATCCATCTCATGTCTGCACCAGAGAAGGATTAGGGTTATCACAACCTTACCCTTATGATAGACAACCAACTGACGGGCCTAACATGTACTCTTACAGTGAGCAGAAGTACACCAACCACAACACCGAAAACTATCCATTTAATAGATAGCCACGATCGTTTGAACCACCCCAATATAGGCCATACAGATACCCTCCTAGAGAACAAGGCCGAGAAGTTCCTAGGTATAACCCATATCCAGGACCACAAGGAGCAACTAGACCCTATTAACATTGAGGATATGGCCAACCTCAACCTGTACTAGGACAAGAACCACCCCACCCATAGAATGTAGTTCCAGTAAAGTATACCCAACTAGAAAACCTAGAAAAAGCCCTAGTACCAGTGACACCTTTGACCAGTTCCAAAACAGCAAATCAAGGTTTTGATCAGACCCAAGGAGAGTCTTACTGTTATGAGGCAAGCCCAATGGAATATGACCAGAGCTACAGGAAGCAATACTACGATTACGAGGGACATGTAAACCCTTATGGACCAGAATATGCTAATCTCATGTATACGAATCCTAACCCCATGCCCCAAGTGAAACAAACGGGACCACAAGCCCCTAGAGGACTATGTTTTAGATATCAGGGAAACCATGTCATTCGTGAATGTCCCCACCCACCAACTCCGGGACAGGGGCAGAACATCACAGTACAAGGCTTTTGTCTTGAGTGTGGCAAAGAAGAGCTCCTAAGAGATTGTCCCGGGAATCCCTCTAGGGCACCCAAGGTTACACCCATTAATGTAGTAGGCTTAGTAGGGGATCCAAGTTCTAGTAGCGGTATTGTAGCTCCTATACAGGTAGTTACTAGGGCACAAGCCTTACAACAAGCTAAACCAACTGAGCAATTAGAGCCAAGTGAGTCAGGAGAGCCTAGTAAGAGAAAAACAAGAACATGGAAGGATACTAGAGAGAAGGCCAATCGTAAGTGGACCAAAAAGTTATCCGAACTAGAGAAAACCTAAAAGACGCAAAAACAAAAATAGAAGATATTGCCTCTCAAAATCCCTCGCATGCCGAAACTCCATCCACACCACCTCATCCCACCCCACCAACCATTGTAAATAGACCACAACCAGGGTTCGTTCTTGCAGATCCAACCCCAGAAGACTTGGACATGATGTTCAAGGCATACCAGGCTCGACTTCAAGAAGGGCCAACACTGGCAAATCTAGATAAGAGCTACCCTAGAGCAGGTTTAGAGATTGAACGAACAAAAATTGTGCATAAAAATGGTGGAACTAGCTCAAGCTATGTTCGAGGCCAATCAATTGTTTAATGAGACAAATTCTATTACACCGGGTTTGCACTTCTAGGGCTTACTAGATAGATTAGAGTAGTTGGTAAATAAACCGCAAGTTTCTTTACCTCCACAGGATCAACCAACTGTTGAAAGAGAAAGCTCACCACCAAAGAAAGTCTATGTTCCTGGCTCCATAAATGATGGAGAACCTCTTTCAATTCAAAAACACTCTCAAAAGTTCTTGCGGGAGAGAAATGGGCCAAGGAGAGGGATAATCCCCCTCCTAGTCTTGAGATTGATGACCTTCATGATCAATTTCCACAAGACATTCCATCTATTTATGGAGACCAAGTAGAGCAACAAGAAGAAGAAAGGCTAGAATTTGAATCTTGGTCTCCATCTATTTATGGAGACCAAGTAGAGCAACAAGAAGAAGAAAGGCTAGAATTTGATCCATCCTGGATGCATGAAGATATTGATTTGTGGATGTGCAAGGTTGCAGAGGAAGAGGAAAAATGCCTACAAGCAAGAGAAGTAGGAACTTCTCAAGGAGAAATACTACTTAAAGACCCAACCTATACACCGATGATCTTTCCAGATGAGGAATTTGAGCCTTATGGCTGGGCAAAAATCTTGGCCACCATGGACATTGCTATCAATGAAGAACAATGGACACCTCATTGTGATGAGGAGGGTTATGATATTTCAGTGTTCATGTTTCAGCCCTTGCTAGAAGAATGTGACCCTAGTGGCTTCATAGAAGAAGAATAGAATGATGACGATTTAGAGTCCATTGTGATGGATAGTTGCTTTAATTGAGAGGAGCACTATCTAGAAGACATAGGAGTATGTACCCAAAAAGAAGAAGAACCTCTCACAAGCATCAAAGCTGTAAACTCAAAGGATGGAAGTGAGGGTGGTCAAAAGAAGAAGAAAAGAAAAGTAGTGAAACAAGAAGAGGAGGAATCAGTGTTGAAGTACCAGATAATTTCAAGAAATATGAAGTTGAAGACTGAAAAAATTTGGTATGAATGCCGAAGAGAGAGGCCATTACAGGAGTAGCATATGATAACAAAGAAAAGACCAAAAAAATTATTGTAACCATTGAACGGAACGAAGAGTGATGTACGTACATAAGAGAAGACCTAAGTGCCGAAGAGGAAATAGAGCTTGTAGCCTTATTAAGGGAATATTGGGATGTGTTTGCATGGACCTATAAAGACCTAAAGGGGATAGATAAGAAAATATGATCTCATACGATCCCCATGATAGCTGATGCAAAGCCCACCAAACAGAAGCCCTACACATATAATGACACTTACACAACCAAAATAAAAGAAGAAATTGACAGACTGATTGAAGCTGGATTTATCTATGAGATTGAGCATACAGAATGGGTTTCCCCCATTGTTGTGGTGACCAAGAATGGAAAGTTGCATGTATGTATTAACCTTAAAAAAGTTAATGCCACCATGATAAGAGATAGTTATCCGCTTCCAATCACTGAACATTTATTGGAGTGTGTTGCAGGCAAGGAAGTGTATAGCTTCCTTGATGGATTTTTAGGCTACAACCAAGTAGCCATTGCGCCAGAAGATCAACACAAAACGGCCTTTGCCATAGAGTGGGGAATCTTTGCATTTCCTGTGATGCCATTTGGGCTCAACAATGCACCTGCAACATTCCAAAGGCTCATGTGTCATGTCTTCAAAGAGTTCTTTTGAAAGAGCTTAGAAGTATATGTGGGTGATTTATGTGCTTATTCCCAAGAAAGAAGATATCACATCTCTGAGCTCAGACAATCTTCAACAAGTGTAGAGAATATCGATTTTTTTTGAACCCAGAAAAGTGTGTGTTCATGGTACGTCAAGGTAAAATTTTAGGTCATATTGTTTCTAAGAATGGAATATCAAAAGATGAGGACAAAGTAAAATCCATATCGGAGTTGCCGAGGCCAAGGAATGCTAAAGAGGTACAAGCCTTTATGGGCCATTGTGGATATTACCGTAGGTTTATCCACATGTATGCAATCATATCCAAACCTCTTTATGCCTTGTTGATAGATTTTGAGTGGAACGACGAATGCAAAAATTCCTTCAATGAGCTAAAGAGACGTTTGTGCATAGCACTCAGATGTCGATACAGATGGCTTAAGTCTTATTAGGGGTTGCTTTGTCAGGATTGCAAGTTGGAGATGTGAGGACGGATGGATCGAGTGTGTTGTACACTTAGGAATTGAAGTGACACTTTTTGAGGTTTCAGGTCGATGAGGTGGTTAGTAAGTGCGGGTTTTGAGAGGAAGGTTTGACCATGGTATTAATGGTTAGATTTTGGCTTGAGTAGCAACAAAGAGGAGATGTGTCTCATCAGGATGTTCACGGGGGGATATATGTATGTGCATAGTGATTGGGATGATTGGGAAAAAGGCCCTTTCTTTTGTCTCCTAATTCTCGGGATCTTGGGAAAAAAAAGAGAGAAAAAGAAATCTATATGTTTGTGTATGTGTGCATGTGGCTACACGCCTATGTGGGCTGATAGGTTGGTGGACCCAGTTTGGCCGGGTGGTCAAAGCCATGAATCGACATAGGTTTTGCATAGGGCTAGCACTATGTGCATCGTGCACTACATTGGGTTGGTAGATGGGTGGAACAAACTTGATCGGGTGGTCGAGTCCATGAGTCACATCTAGCTTCAGTGTACGCCGACTTGTGTGAGTAAATTTAAATAAATAAATAAAATGAAAAAATAAATGAAAAAAATAGAAAAAAATGGAAAAAATTCCTCGTTCGAGGGGGGACAAAAGAGAGGCGAGAGGGCATGATGCCTGGATGGGTATGTGTATGTGTTGTGGGGATATGGGCAGATGTAGACTCCTGATCAGCATGTCAAATCGATGCTTAAGCTCGGCTAGGATTTTGGCTTCGACGTGTTTGTGGAAGACTTGGACTTGAGGGATCCAATCATGCTAGGTACCTTGTTTGTCTGCAAAACTTTGGGAAGTGTTTAGTTTGGCTCTTAGGTGGTGCAACAACTTGTAAGTCCAAGATTTCGTTGATGACGTGCGGTCTTGTCAAGGTGACCCGGCGTTAGACTTGAGAGGTCTTTGCCGTATATTCATCAAGTTAGAGAGATGGGTTGGTGACAACGCATAGGATATGATTGATGAGCAAAAGAGCACGGATTAGATGAAAAGGTAAGTGGCAATAGAGAACCCTAGGTGGGAAGGAAATGGGAAATGGACGAGAGAATTTGGGTTAGAAATGGGAAGAGAAATGAGGGAGTGACCGTATAGACAGAAGAGTGTTGAGAAGGGAATGTGGGGATGCTTTTTGCTTGCATGAGTACATGGTGTGTGCAAAGAGGATGTATTTTGATACTCATAAATGTTGAGTGTATGATTGTAGGTACCTCGTTAGGAAAAGGATGGAACAGATAATTAATCTATGGAATGTTTGGATGACTTGATGTGGCTTGCAGGGATGCAAGAACAATTTGGCTCGTTGATTGCAGGAACCTTGAGGAGAAAGTAGGTGTTACGAGGAAGAGAAGCACTAGAATGTGGTGTGCTAAAATGGAGCTTGAAGGAATTCTGCCCAATGTTGTTACCTTTGTTTGCAGCCTAAAAGCTTGTTGCAGTGTGGGAGCCACTGACTAGGGTAGAGAAGCACATGTGGAACTGGCTTGAAAGGGGCTTACATCATCAAACATCATCGTTGACTGGCAGCTTTTTATATGCTGTGGGAAATATGAGCATGTTTAGGAGGCAATATGTTTGTGCATTAAAGCTATGGACAACCACGCTAATGATTGTGGGCCAAAAACATCTCAAACACCAAAAATAAGGAAATTCATGTCAATGATTTATTTTGACCTTATAAATTTTGGAAATGCCTTGCTTGAGCATAGAGTCACGGGGTCAATTTTTGGGCACTAAGGGAGGGTTTTATTTTGGGTCTTTTTGTTTTTTCCTCTCCTCTTGATGTTGCCATGTAGGTACACAAGAATGAAGGTAGGGTGGTGCCCTCTCGATGTCAGACGGACAGGAGATTTTATTGGGAGGGAAAATGGACCATAAATATACACACAGAGGGGGCCGCTGAGGTACACAAAGGAGGGTATGCAAACGAGGGGGGGCTGCCTATGTCTTTGAGGCCAAGGAGGGCTAGGCTCTCTTTCTCTCTCTCTCTCTCTCATGGACAACCGTCCAGGGGGGGAGAGGACATTCGAGACAGGAGGGTTGAGAAGCAGAAAACCTTCCTTTTTCCTCATGCTCAGGCATTCATCATACAGATATCCACATGCTCCTAGAGGGGATTCTCCGTCTAAGGGGTTGAGGTCGTGCACCAAGAACAACAGAAAACAGTGGGGTTCTTCCACTCGAGGAGCAGAGAAGGCATATTAAAGGGTGTGAATCCCAATAAAGATCGAGTTGGAGGGAGCTACTAGGGTGCTGTAACAAAAGTGGCTGAAAAATCTTTGAAGGTCCGGGGTGTGGATCATAAAGAGGAAAATAGGGAGACGCTCGTCAAAGGGGGGATCGAGCCTCGCTAGGGTGGAAAAGCTCGATCGGAGAAGTTTTTGGCTGCTCTGTTGAAAGATGAGCATTCCATCTGCGAGGGAAGAACATCGAGGAGGAGATGGTCCATTCAGGGAGCGGAGTTGAGAAAGAGATTTTCCTTCCATGATTTTGAGCTCTTCATCCTTCAAAGCCTGTAGCAGACATTGGAGGATGATTTTTTATGATAACTGAATGTAACCTATGAGAACATCTTATACATTTTGCTTTATTTTGTATAAAGGACAGAGAGGGCATTCCTTGCACTTCGATAAGCATGAAGCCATGAACATGGCATATGGTGGTCAACTGTAGGATAGCTCATGGGGAATGCATAGCAACATTATTGAAGAAGCCAAGCCAAAAATTAGGAGGATGGCTCCTCGAATGAAAAGGGAAACCCTCTAAAGATAAGTTCTTTCGGTGGTCATAATCATTATTGAATCTATATGTGATGGCATATGAAGGTTCAACGAAGGTTGCATCTATTACTTGGAAGGTCCTCTTCATGAAAGCAAATGCAGGAAGAGAAAAAGTCATAGAACACGAATGAGTTTGGTAAATGCACCATGCAATACATCCTCTTTCAGTTGATCACAGTCACAGAGGTGCGGGTGTGGAAATGGGAAATTCTGACTTCCAATGATCTGTATGATGCGATGAGCCTGCATATACTAGTGTTGGGATATGTAATGTTGAGTCTGCATCCACCGAATGTCATTCATGCAAGAGTAAACAAGAAGGATGAGATCTGCATACTAGATTTGTACACACAAATTTATATGCATCCTATCTGAGGTGCTACGTGTAACATAATAGTCACAATGCAATCGCAGAAGGAAATGTAGCCTGATATGCAGTGAAAGGACAAATTTCTTATTTAGTGTGTGATCCTGCCTAATGAAGTTGATCACAAAGTAGTCACTACAGATGTGGTGCAAGCCTTTGTAAAGTGAGATCAGTAAAAGGAGTAATGTACTTGGTCTCTATCTTGAACGAGGAAGCTTTGCTGTGTACTAGTTAATCAAAGGTGATCTCCACCAAAAGGGATCAAAAAGAGGTGCAAAAGTCTTCACACGGCATAGCATCTTCTAGTACATAACTGGATCTTCGCCCATGTGCCTACTGAGAATTTTGATCATGATAAGAGTTTGTTGAAATCCTTGGGTGTTCAGGAGAGTAATGTTGCACAGGATCCTCAGTCTACTCGTCCGCTTCTACAACATCCATGTTCCTGTCGATCCCCTAGAATGATCTCTTGGATGGTAATGTGTGTCATCAAAATGAAGGCATAGAGAGATCAACGTAGCTTGGTGAGTTTTATCCTTCAATATCTCCTCTACCATGTTCTGATGCCTAGTATCATGTTCTGATTGTATATACTCATGATGAGTATTCTCTGTATATGACCCATGCCAAGAAATTCATGATATATCTGCTATCTCCATTCTTCATATATATCCCCCAATTGTGTCAAATGTGGGTGCATATATGTGGATATTGTGTTTGAATTAAGGTGCATGGATGCATGTAAGTAAAGGTGTTATTGTGCATAAGTTTTCCGTATGGATGTGTGTGCAAGTGTAAGTGTGTGTGAGTATATGTGTGAGAGTGTGGGTGTGTGTGTGGTTGCATGTATAAGAAGAAGGAAGTGAGTGTGTATGTGGTTCTAGTTGAATGTTGGCATGAGAATGTGAGTGTGTGAGCTCTAACTCTGTGAGTGAACTTGAATGTTGAAAGGTAAGTGTGTGGGTGTGTGAATGTATGTATGTGTGAGAGGAAG
The DNA here is from genome assembly GCA_020310875.1 of Ceratopteris richardii. Taxonomy (NCBI): domain Eukaryota; kingdom Viridiplantae; phylum Streptophyta; class Polypodiopsida; order Polypodiales; family Pteridaceae; genus Ceratopteris; species Ceratopteris richardii. The sequence continues at coordinate 175,661,132 of CM035423.1, read as the reverse complement.
AAGTAACGTGAACAAACGAGTGCGTCTGTGTGGAAGAGAGTAAAATAGGAGGGAAGTGAAAGTTCGTGAGAAAAGAAGAGAAAAAGATGTGAGAAGGTGCATGTGTGCGCGGGAACGGGGGTGAGAGTAAGTAAGAGGAGTGAGAAAAGAGAGAAAGAATGAGGAAAAGTGAGTGAAAGAGGGAGTAAGAGAAAAAGGAAGTGTGAGCAAGGAGAGAGAGAGAGATCATGATAAAGACCCATTAACGTTGGATCTCTAGTTGCATATGCATTAGGGTTCCCATTCCCTTTTCTCCATGAATATGTTCGAGAGTACTTTGTGGATTCTAAGGAATTTGGGCAAGGAATTAAGCATCTGTCCACACACTTTCCCTTGGCTTTAGAGACCCAATATCTTGGTGCATTTTCAGGAAGCATATGAGCTAGTGCATAGAAAGAGGAATCATCAATCGAGAGATAATTGTGGCCTCCAGGTAATCCTAGTGGACTGAATCCGAGGGGTTTGAGCAAAATAAAGGCTTGTATAATCATCTTTCTCTTGGGCATTAAGACTTATCACTAAGCTTCTTGAGTGATCTACTTGTATGATTCTCCACATGTGCTAGATACTTTTTGAAGCAATAAAACACTTCATTCTTACTTTTGATAAAGTATAAAATAGTCCATATACTATGGTCATCAATAAATGAGACATAATACTTTGATGCTACCTATGAATATTCTTGACTTGGTCTCCATACATCTATATGTACTAAGTCCAATAAGTTGTTGTGGATGTAGCCTTTGTGGTTGAATGGTTGTCTTTGTGCCTTCCTAGTATGCATCACATCTATTGATCATGTGTTGCTTTGATATGTTTGGCAGCCCTAGAACACTTGATCCATGCATATATCCTTCAAGGTTCTTTCATTCACATGAGCAAGTCTCTTATGCCACACTTCAAGCTCACTTAGGGTTTGAGACCCAAAAGTTAATAGAGCTATGTTCTTGGTTTCTCCTACTTCAAAATTAAAGATCCTACCATGCTTCTCACGTTTGGCTATCTTCTTGAAGCCTTGACATGGATCTTCCACAAAAGCTCCACATTGGGTGAACCTAACTTACAAGCCTTTTTCAACTATTTGGCCTACACTTATTGTGATAGTGGGGACCTAGAGAACCTTACTCAAAATTTTTCTCCTACCATTGGAAGCTTTGACATTACCAATCTTCTCCACATTGTGCTTAGTATCATCCCTTGTTTGTAGTTCATGTCTTTGCTTTGGACTTTCCAAATCAGATAGAAGAGCAATGTTGCGTGCAACATGATTTGAACACCATGAATCGATGTAGAACAAATGATCGTCTTCTTTACCTTCTTTGTGTCTTAGATTCATTAGAAGCAATGAGTCTTCATGTGGTTGATATTTTGAATAATCGTTGAAGTCCCTTCTACTATGGCCTCTATTGTTGTTGTTGAATTTGTATCCACCTCTGCGTCTATTGTTGCCATATCCACCTCTTCCACTTCCTTCTTATCTGCATATAGAGCACTAGTCGAATTGCCATGATGGGAGTTACCTTCCTTTATGCTATTGTTGGCATCTTGATTGACGAGTTGTCCAAGAAAGATGTTGAAGTTTGGAGTTTGCACATCCATGATGAGATCATAAGCCGTGGTGAAGGATTGCCATTGCTTATCACTTCGAAATGTGAGTAAAACATTTCTTATTTTTACGGAGAGCCTTAGCTTTTATTTACAAAATTTGTGTTCTACAATGATCCTTATCTCAACCACTATTTTTATGAATTTCTAGAAAGAACCCCCTATGTGGGTCTTATATTTGCAAAATATATGAAAAATATAATTCCTCTTATTTTTTTCCAGATACATCCGAATAATTCCATGCCCATCCATGCCCTCAAGAACCTTCAACTGCTATATCAAAACACAAAGAGCATTAAAATCTCAATAAAATAAACTTCAAAATTGAACATTCCATAAGTGATAAAATACCCCTAGTTGGAAAAGCAACTGACCTTAGTTGATAAGGCCATCCACATGTCCCATCACTAAACAAAAATATGCATGTTCATGTAAAAATACATGCATGAAAATTTATGTTTGGAGAGTTAAATAATTGTGATTGTGAATGATATGCAAAAATCAAGTGATCATAATGAGGCATTATTGAAGTCTTATGAATCCACTAAGAGTATTCAATAAAATTATTTTTATACTTTACTAAATATCTATGATGTTGAGTACATGTATGTGTAGTGGTTATGTCATGATCACTAAACTAATATGAAAAGTAGTATGTATATTCCAATTAGATGATATACCTAATCCAAATGAATTGTCATTGATGTTTTGAATAATGTGAAATGGTCCATAAAAGGTGGTGTAATTTTAACTTTAGGATGTTGTAAAATATTTTTCCAACATCATTTAATGATATTTAAACATACTAAATCATTTTCATTAAATTTTTGTTAGCCATTTCTATTAACATTAAAAGTGTAATGTTCTTGACTTTCCCTAAGGTGCTCATGAGCTTCGTGAAGTATAGAAATGTGAACTTGAGCAATAGAATCAACCATAGGAATATTAGTTTGACTGAGTGGCATGGGAATGGGAAGCTTTTTACTATAAACAATTTCAAGAGGTGCATCGCCAATAGACCTAAAACATGTATATGTGTATATGCATGTGTATATACATGTGTACGTGTATATTTATGTGGAGGGAGAATCAAGCAGAAAGAGAAGAAGAAGAAGATCAAAGAATATAACAACTCAATAAGAAGAACCACCCTCTACCCAAAGCCCTGTAGGGGCATGCATCAGGTTGCAACACCAAAGAAGCAGATCCCGAAGAGTGGAAACAAAGAATCACAACCAAGAAATTTCAAGGGGAGACTGTACACAAAAGACTTAAGATCGGATAAGATAACAAATTGTTTGAAGGTCTTAACTGTCTTCTCGTCCACCAGGAGCGTGCGGTGGAAAGAAATGAACATGCTAAAGAAAAGCATCAGGTCCCAAGGGATGTCAAGAAAGATTTAAATACAAAACCTTTTAAGCATCAACCAAAAGACAAAAACTTATCCGAAGACCAAAAGCTAGAAAGAGGGAGAGGTTGAAAAATTGAAGAAGGTGACTAAGAATATCACATTCTTAGCCACTGAATGCGTGTGTGGTAGCCCAAAGTAACACAGCAACCCAGATTTATAAATGTAAGGAATACCAAGGGGAAAACATAAGCAAAGGACTTAGATAGGATAAGGTAACAAATTCTCTGACAGTCCTAACCGCTTCTTCGACCACTGGGTGTGTGCACTAAAGAGCTATAAGCAAGCCACATACAAAGAAGCAAAGCTTGTCAAGGGACAATGGAGACAAAGAGGGGGAGAGTGTTGCAGAGTAAAGAAGCACAAAAGAGGAGCCCCAAAAAATTTTCAAATTATGGGCACTATTTTTCTTCTTCAAAATCCGATGAAAATCCCTTGAAGCTATGTAAATGCACTAGAGGAGTGCTCTGGATGCATAAACCCCAATCATTGTATCATAATCCTTGTAAAATAGGAAATTAGAGTTAGTCAATAAAAGTGCCGGTCACTTGTATGAAAGGAACATTTTTAGCGCACATATATATAAGTCACTTGGTGACTCTTGTAAAGAACTTTTTGCCGTTGTGAGAATTGAAGAAGAATTTAGAATTTTCCTCTTTCTTGCTGTTCTTTCTTCTCCAAGAGCTTTTGTGTGTGTAAAGCTTGAAATGTGTGTGTAGGACTGTGGTCTACCCCTTCCCATTGCTTTTGAGCTGCTGTAATGTGTAATGTGTGTCTGAGCCATAAAGAGTTGTGGAACGAGTGTTGTTGTTTCCCGCCATTCACTATTTTGCTCATAACTTGAAGCACATTTTTCAGATTTGAATGGAAATACCACCAATAGATGCGTCTCATCGAGAGCTTGGAAAAGAACCCACTATTGACCATATTCGGAGTTTGGAGCTGAGAGAAAAGTTCAAATTTGTGCTTACTAATGTAAATGGTATCACGACATGCATTTTCAAAGAATTAGTGAGTTAGAGAGGTAGTTGAGACAAGATACATGCATTGCAGCTTAGATACTTCACTTACCATCATGTGTGCACATGCCTTCATACACATGGTATGTCTTATTCCATAGATTGATAATTAAATGTGTATTAATCCACCACTATATGCACTTGTGGGGCGATCGAGGTACAGTCTCATTGACACAAGTCCCTAAGACTTCACGACTTAGATACACACATTTTTGGCAGTGTTGTCGGGGAAAGCCCAACCAAGGTGCCTTTGTGATGGTTATAGCTATGGAGTGAATGAATCATACTTGTAGAGGTGAATATGTTCAGTGGCAAGTCATTAAGTATTTAAGCACTTGCTACTTCACACTTTAGGAGTGTGAATGAGTTTTTAGGTTTAGGGTTGGGAGTGAGGAAGTAAAGGAAGAGGTAGGGTTAGGTAAGAGAGAGGATTAGTGATAAGAGAGTAGGAAACCTTAAGAAAATCCCAAAAAATTCTAGTTTAAGTTCAGTTCAGACAGTTGGCAAACCAAGGCCTTAAAACCCAAGGAGTCACTTTCCAGTCACTTGTTTTGAACAAGTATCCTGGAGAGCAGAGACTGGTATCGCCGGAGTTATATCGTGGCAAGCAAGTGCATAGTTGACTTTGTGAGCACAAGGCTTAGGCAAGACACTCTTGAAGGTGAGTTCTTCAAATCTAACACCTCAAAAACATCAAAAGGGCACTCACAAACATGATTAAATCTGCATTCAGTATCGCATGGTAGGACAGAAGGTTTTGAGGGGGTTTGTGAGCGATACAATGGAATAAGAGTGAAGGAACATACACTTTGCACAAAAAATTTCTAGGATTTGATCACTTTTGGTTGTAGTATCGCGCATACACTTTGCACAAAAAATTTCTAGGATCTGATCACTTATCACGATCGGTTGAGTTTTGGTATCGCGATACCAAAATTCCCTAGTATTGCGATACTCGCCTGGTATCGTATCGTGCATACCGACAAGGTATCATGTATCACCAAGAGTTGGTATCGCGATCACAGTCCTTCGGTGGTATCGTATCACGGTCCACAAAGTATCATATTGTGAGCATAGCCGGTATCATATCACGTGATCTTAAGTATTGTATCATCATCATTTTGGTGGTATCATATCATCTAAGTCAAGGTATCGCATCGTCGATCGAGTGGTATCGTATTGTGTCCATACTGGTATCGTATCGTGTCTTTACTTGGTATCGTATCGTGAGGATTGGTATCGTATCATCCCTACTATAAGTATCATATCGTGCACCAACCAAGTATCATATCGTTAGCTATCTTGGTATCGTATCGTGAGGTTGGTATCATATTGTGTCTAGTAGAGGTATCATATCAAATGCAAACACAGTATCATATCATGCCATTCAATGGCATCGTATCATGTTTGGCCCTTGATCATGCCACATGTGGTATTGTATCACCAGTGAGGTATCGCCAGGAGTGGTATCGTCCATAAAAACCTAGATAGACTGGAAGTAAAACTTTGAGTGATTGAAGATATAATTAAGGGAAAGAGGAGAAAAGTTATAGACTCCTAAAGGGTGAATGAACTTAAGACCAGAAGGGGTGCTAAGTAGCTGGAGAAGCGTCATCTCATCAATAGGAAGTGCAGCCCAAGCAAGCCATCACTCTATCGACTCAGACACATCCAGTGACTTAGAGGAGGAACTACCCATGGCCTTAGAGGACATGCATGGTTCAACTCCAAGAGAGAAATTTCTGTCAACCACAGAGGGTGAATACCATACCCCTCTACAGTATGTGTCCGCTAATCGATAGGGAATCCCTATTTACTTGATGGGATAAATAGGTCGGTAGCTAGAATGGTAAACTCAACCGATTTAGCTATAGTCCCAAGACGCGTAGTCAAGTACAAAGGAGGAGTTTACATGGACAAGTTAGGTCAAATCTATGTAGTAACTGAAAACCCAGATAAGATCAACGAGAGAGGGGAACTAGAAGGACAAGGAGCTTTTGGAAGATCTAACGAAGGAGAACTTGTGGCTACTCCAAGGGGCAAGACTATGGTGACTCAAGTCTTGAGAGGGGATTTGATACCTCAAGATGATTACCTGTTGGAAGTATATTTGACCCACGGGTCATATCTGCTTTTACAAACTGATTCACCCACATGAGGATAGGAAGTAAGCCCAGTGACCATCTATGAGTTGAAGGATCCGGAAGATGAGTCTAGAATCACATACCTAGACCAAAGCCAAAGAAGGTATTGGCCAGTAGATGAAGTCGATAGGTCTCAATTGAAATACATGGGGTTGCCTGTATTCCCTCCTCGAGAGAAGGCAACTACCTCACACAATCCTTTTGGAATCCACTGAGGTATGGAGAATACAATGTCAGGACAAACAAGTCAACGAAGTATCCCCAACCGAACACGTGCAATTCACAATGCCAGGAATACAATCACACAACCAAACCAACTCAGGGATAGGTAACATGAATCGACCACCCATTAGACCAAGGCCACAACCAGGTGTGCAATCAAGAATGCATCCAATTAGACCAGCAATTCCTGTAATGCCCAGACCCCCAGAACCCGTCAGAAGGTTGAGACCAATTCAAGCTGCTAAGTGCATGAGAAATCACTATGATGATACTAGAGATCTATATGACCATATAGCAGAATTCAAACAACTGTTACGAGCAGAACAAGTGGATGACTCCTTTGTGCAGTATGAGTCCTTTGGACTAACCCTCACAGGAACGACCTTGACTTGGTTCCAACCTTTGGATCCAAATCATTTTGGAAATATTGAACAATTTTTCCAAGAGTTTATTGGGGAATTTACCAAGCGAGGGATTAAACACAACTTGTCATCCTTAATTCATAGTTTCAAACAAAACCCAAATGAAACCCTAAAAACAGATGCCCAGAGATTTAACCAATATGTCGATAGATGCCTAGTAACAGAAAGACCCTCCCAACAAAAAATGATATCACTATTCTTATATGGACTGAATAATGGAACAGTGCAAACCTTAGTTTATGTGAAACGGCTCCAGACATTGAATGAGTGCCTCCATGAATGAATTGATCTAGAAGACAACCTAGCTTATGACCTCAAAATTACACAAAGCGCCGCTAGATCAGAAGACACTAGGAGTACAGTGATGACTAGTTCTAGTAATGTGGAGGAACTAGTAGAATTGGTAGCTAACAACTTAGGAGTTGATGGGCAGAGAAATTACCAGATTCCACCAATGAGAATGCCAATGCTAAGGAGATGCAACCTGTGTGGTGAAGATCATCCATCTCATATGTGTACAAGAGGAGGTCTAGGCATACAACAACCCAATCCATACAATAGGCAACCATCCCAAGGACCCAACCGATATTGTCATATTGAGCAGAAATATACTAACCATGCTACCGAAAATTGCCCATTTAATCGACAACCCAGGCTGGTGAATCAACCCCAGTATAGACCTTACGGATACCCTCCCCGAGAGCAAGAAAGAGAGATACCAAGATACAATCCATATCCACGCCCACGAGCACCCAAACCTTATGAGCAAGGAGGATATGGACAACCACAACCAGTGTTAGGAAAACAACCACCCCATCCATAGAATATAGTGCCAGTCAAATACACTCAACCAGAAGAAAACATGGAAAGAGCCATAGTACCAGCTGTGCCTTTGGCTAGTGCGAAAACAACGAATCAAGGATATGAGTAGACCCAGGGAGGATACTACCCCTATGACACCAGTTTAGTGGATTATGACCAAACCTATTATCGACAATATTATGGTTATGAAGGATACGACAATTCCTATGGACAAAAATATGCGGACCTGATGTACACTGTGCTTAAAGCACCTACATAGATGAGACCACCCATTAGACCACTTGTGCCAAGAGGACCATGCTATAGATGTGGAGGAGATTATTTCATAAAGGAATGAACTCTGCCATACAACCCACCACCATGTAGAACATGGGAAGGGTACTGCAATGAGTGTGGAAAAGAACATCTATTTAGAGATCGGAAAATCCCAGTAAGACTCATAATACTACTCAGATCAATGTGCTAGAAGTGATTGAATCATCGAGAAGTGATAAAGAATACATAGTGCCATTAGAAGCCATTACTCAAGCCCAAGCCAAAGGACAGGTGATAAAAGAACTAAATTCTGAACAGGAAATGGATAAGAATCTAGAGCTAAAGATACAGATAGTAAAAGATTTGGAAGATCCACGAGAGAGTAACCAAACAAAGAAAATGCAAAGTTGGAAGACTAAAAGGGAAAAACTCAAGAATAAATGGATGAAGAAGAAAAATAAAGAGGACAAGAAGGATTTAAAAGAAAGGAGGAAACCTTGAGAACAAGAAGTGCAAGATAACACACCACCTAAGTTCCAAACCCAGAAGCCAAGCAAACCAGGATCATTTCTAGCAGATCGAGTACCAGAAGACCTAGACATGTGGTTGAGAGCCTACCAATCCAGAATCACAGCCGACCAAATATAGAACAACATGAGAAACTCTACCCACAAGCAAAGCTAGAAAAAGAGAGATTGGCAATATGCAGAAAGCTCATAGAAATAGCTCAAACCACTTTAGAAAAAGACTATTCTAGTCCCTCGAAAGACAAGAATATCAGAGAATCAATTCAATGAATGTATCAAAGATAACAATAAAAAACCCACAAGAATACCTAAAGGGAAATATAGTGAAGCAAAACAACAGAGTACTCAAACCAAACAGACTTCGACAATTCCAAAACTAGAGGCCGATTGGCCACAAGACTTATGGGCCAAGATCCAGGAAGAACGATGGAAAAAGAATGAGAGTTCAAGACAACCCTTTCATGAGTTTGACATTGGGGAAACCCAATAGACCCCAAATTTAGAAGAAATGTATGAAGAGGTTTCCATGTTAGACCAAAATAGAGAAGAAGTGCACAGTTTTTCCACACTACCTAATTATACAAGAGAGTACGAGAAAGGGTCTATAGTTTTTCATGCTCCCACAATTCGAGGCAAAGAAGATGGGTCTTCATGTAAGACATCAAACAACCTAGCAAAGCTCAAGAAGACCAAGGTACAATGCCTTTTCATCGTGGAAGAGCTACTACGAGTCAAACCACAATTATGGAACCAATTAGCTGGACAATTAAAAATAGAATCTAAAGATCCTACGAAGGAAAGAAGAGAAACAAACGTTCCATCTACCATTCAGATCCCTGTTGATAAAGTTGGAGAATTTAGTGAAGGAGATGAAGGAAATACATGTTTATGTATCATATTTAATGGATATATGACTAAAGCTATCTTAGACATCGGAGGGGGCATAGGCATAGCCACCAAAGAGATTTGGGAAAAATGGGAAAAATCCGCCCTACGACCTACATGCATGAAGCTTCAACTAACAGATGGCCACGTGGAGAGACCTCTATGAATATTGGAGAGGATTAAGTTGACTACCTGCGGAGTAGAATTCGAACACACTCTAGCTGTATGTGAATTTGGAAAGGCCAATAATTACAAAATGATATTAAGACGACTTTTTATGAGACAACTTAGGGTACTACAAGACTGGGGAAGAGACATGTTTTACCTACAACATCAAGGGATCACTAATATAGAGATGTTCCCCCATTGCAATGGAATCCTATACATAAAGAGGAGGATGATTTGTCAATTTACAGTGCAGGTTCAAGTGACTAATCATGGATGCACGAAGATGCTCAATTATGGATGTGCAAGGAAGCAAAACAAGAGGAGCATAAAACTCAATTATGGCCAATCGGACATCAAAATTATCGACCTATAGATGATCCTATGTATATGCCTCAAATTTTCCCAGATGAAGCATTCGAAGCACACAAATGGATGGAGATTTTAGCCACCTTAGATGTGTGTGTAAATGAGAAAGTATTAACTATGAATGGATGTGTGGATGAAGACGGTTATGATGTAAGTTTTTACATGGTAGTCCTTCAAGAAGTAGAGGCAGGAGAATTACTAGAAAAGGAGTGGAGGGAGGACTACAAAAGCATAGAGATGGAGCCAGAATTCAATTTAGAGGAATAGTATTTAGAAGCAACCCAGGCTGAGAACGAAGAAGAAACACCTAAGGTATTAGCAATAGAAGCAGCTCAACCAAGGCCGAACAATGAGAAAACAATAGATAAGGTAGAACAACCCCTAGATCTTTTTGAAGTCCCTGAGCACTTCAAAAGATACAAAGTAGAAGAGAGGAAGATAGCTATTCAAATGCCCAAAATGGAGGCCAAAGAAGAGAAGCTTATGATAACAAGGAACAAACTAAGAAAGCGATAGTGACCATGGAAGAAGGAGAAGAGAGATGTACGTATATTAAAAAGGACATATTGTCACTTGAAGATGAAGAGGAACTGATAGCTCTAATCAGAGAATATCAGGATGTATTTGCATGGACCTATAAGGACCTCAAAGGTGTAGATCCATCCATTTGCTCCCATAGAATCCCAATGACACCTGATGCAAAGCCATCGAAGCAACACCCTTATACATATAATGATGTCTATTCGATGAAAATTAAGGAGGAGATCGAAAAATTGTTAGCAGTCGGATTCATTTATGAGATAGAGCACACAGAATGGGTGTCACCATTAGTTGTAGTACCAAAGAAGAATGGAAAACTAAGAGTGTGTATTAACCTAAAGAAAGTGAATGCAACCACTATCCGTGATAACTAACCATTACTTATCACTGACCATCTCTTGGAAAGAGTTGTAGGTAAGGAAGTCTATAGCTTCCTAGATGGATTCTCCAGGTATAACCAAGTAGCTATCGCTACGGAGGATCAACATAAAACAGCATTCACAACTGAATGGGGAGTCTATGATTTTAGGGTGATGCCATTCGGGCTCACAAATGCCCCCGCTACTTTCCAAAGGTTGATGTTTCATGTATTTAAGGAATTCCTAAGGAAGAGTATGGAAATATATGTAGATGACTTGTGCACCTATTCATGTCAAAGAAATAAACACATTTCGAAATTACGAATGATATTTGAGAAATGTCAGCAATATCAAGTGTGCTTGAATCCTGAAAAATGCGTCTTTATGGTGAGACAAGGAAAGATCTTAGGACACATTGTATCTAAGGATGGAATTTCCATGGATGAGGATAAGATTAAGGTAATCCTAGAGTTACCTAGGCCAAAAAATGCAAAGGAAGTACAAGCTTTTATGGGTCATTGTGGATATTATCATAGATTTATCCACATGTACGCCATAATCGCTAAGCCACTATATGTATTATTAACTCAATTCACTTGGATGAATGAATGCGAAAAAGCATTTAATGAATTGAAGCGATGATTAAGTATAGCACCTATATTGAGGACACCCAATTGGAATAAACCTTTCCATATCTATGTAGATGCCTCTAATTATGCAATAGGATGCATTCTAGCTCAACCTATAAATGAAGGAAAATTAGACCTCCCTATTGCATATGCGCATAGACAAATAAACCAAGCAGAAAGAAATTATACCACCACAAACGAGAAGGTTTAGGAATGGTGTACGTAGTCAAGAAATTTAGACACTACCTTCTAACTAACAAGTTCAATTTCTTCATCGACCATCAGACCTTATTGTACCTAGTCGATAGACCCTGTAATACGGGTAGGCTAATGAGATGGTTTCTATTGCTAATGGAGTTTGACTTTGAAGTAGCAGTCAAAAAAGGAAATACTCACTTGAGAGTTGATCATCTATCTAGATTAACACATGGTGAACCTCCCAATGGAGTGATGGATGACCTCCTAGATACCTATTTATTCAACCTAGAAGTATGTCCGAAATGGGCAGAAAAGTTGATTCCAATACTCACACATGGACCACGTCATAGAATCAACAAGGATGACAGAAAAGGATTTCTTCAATCACGTAATTTGCACATTGTGGCAGGAAGTGTAATATAAAGAACCAAATGGCACATTAATAAGGTGTGTAGAAGAGGCTGAACAAAAGAACTTAATTGAGCAAGCTCATGTTAATCGATGGAGAATGCGTAAAGGATCTCATGGAACACTAAGGGAATTAAAAAGATTGGGAGTGTACTGGCCATATATGCCAAAAGATGTACATGAGTACATTGGAAATTGCTTAGAATGCCAAGAAAATACTCCCAAGGACCATACATGACTACAATTCTCTACAATAGCACCAGACTGGAGTAGGGCATTGGTTAAGTTTTTGAAAACACACGAGCATGAGGAAGGAGCAAGCCTAGCAAGAAAGTGATCCCTAGAAGAAATGAGAAAGGACTATACTATAATGGGAATGCAATTATTCAAAAGAGGAAAGGACAATCAGCTACGACTATGCATCCATGAAGGAAAATACTTACCTATATCAAAGATGGCACATGTAGGTGCCATAGGAGGACATTTTTCGATCGAAAGAACCATAAAGATGATTCTCTTTGCAGGCTTGTGGTGGTAAACTCTACATATGGATGTTGACACTTATGTATGGAGTTGTGAGGTGTGCCAAAGAGCCAAGTATCCTATTAGGAGAGATGACATGCCTCTAAGACCCATGATTTGTGTGAGAGCCTTCTCAAAATGGGGCATTGATTTCATAGGACCTATTAACCCTCCAACCAAAGAATCACATGTTGAATATATAATAGTGGCAATGAACTATCTAACTAAATGGGTAGAAGCGAAAGCAACAAGAAAGAACGATGCACAAAGTATAGCAAAGTTTCTCTTTAAGAACATCTTTACTCGCATTGGACTACCTATAGAGATAGTAAGCGATAGAGGAACACACTTCATCAACAAAGTAATAGAATCTTTGATGAACGAATTCCTAGTATCATAGAAAATCAGCCCCCTATCACCCTCAAGCTAATGGTTAGGTAGAGAGTTCCAATAAAGTGTTATGTAACGTGTTGACAAAGATAGTCAACAACAGGAGGTCATATTGGGACAAACAATTGCATCATGCAATTTGGGCCTTCCGAGTGGCTTACAAGACAACCATTGGGACTAATCCCTTTAACTTAGTATATAGACAAAATGTGATCTTACCAATTGACTTTTTAGTGCCTACTCTACGTGTAGCACAGTAGTATGAGTGGACATGCCATGAACTATCCAAGCAATTAGATCAAATTGAGAAACTATATGAAACAAGATTACAAGCAGTTGAGGGCATTTATGCTACTAAACGGAGGTAGAAAGCATACTATGACACACATATCAAAGACAAAGGCTTAAAGGAAGGAGCTTTGGTCTTAGTATATACATTGAAGCAACATGCCAAGAAACTGAAGCAACGCAGGTACGGACCATTATTGATAAATCGAATCTCAACAAGTGGACCAGTAAATCTAGCCACATTAGATGGACATGTACTTCCCAACAACATAAGTGGCTGTAGAGTGAGAAAATATTTGAAGCCATTAACAGATTGAATGTTAGCACGACTCATAGGAGCACAAAATCGAAAGAAGGAAGAAGAGAGGATTAGAGAAGAAGCATGCCAAGAAGCCTTAAAATGTATCAAGAGATGGAACGAGTGGATACAGCAAAGGGATGAACGATATCTATAGGGACAGGAACCTATACTCATGGACAAATACCAAGTCAACAACAAAAGTAATACGAGCTATAGCATCTCCCAACCATACTTAAACCTAGGAATCAGAAACACAAAGTATCAACTAGTGGATGCTTTGATTGACTCAAGAACGCCCTAGGCTGTATACGAGTGTCATTAACCACGCATCTTCAAACGACCATAAGTCCCACTAAAGCATGTATGATGGGAATTGGAGGTCGAGTTATGGACTGTGTCGGAAAAGCCCTAATATCAATGCACTTAGGAAATTCCACTAGGAGCAAAAAGTTTTGGTATGCAAAGACGAAGACCTGATAAAAAATATGATCCTAGGGCAAGACTCGATTATTGAGAATGAAGTAAGTATACATCTTGCACAATGATACATATCAGTTAAAATAGGGCATAAATAAATCTTTAGCTTGCTAGAAGAAAGGCCGTCTCAAATCCATAATGTCATCAAACCTAAGGAAGAGAACGTAGAGGAGGAGAAGGAAAATGATTACTCAAGAGTATATTCCAAGAATGCCTTAATCTAGAATTGCATGCAAATAGGGAAGTGATGCATGATGGTGTGACCACCTCACCCATGAGAAATGAGCCTAAGAGAGAGAGTGAGGACATAGTCTCTCAACCTATCTACATTGTGAGAAGAAAACCCACCTGGATGTCTATTGTCTAAACACCACATCCATGCAATACTCGCCTACAATGGGTACAAAAGGATAGAATGACTCAACCGGTCAACTTAACACAAAAGCAGAACCGCCATTTAGTGGAAGCATGAAGGGACAACCACCATGCGCAATCGCAATTGGATCCACAAAGACTTCTTCGTGTATGGCTTCCAAAGTCATTAGTAAAAGCCCAAAAATCACAACAACAAATATGGATTCCGAAGATAGTCCGGCAAATTGCAAATCAAGAAATAGGAAAACTCAACGAGATATCATATCTACAACGTGAAGCAAAGAAGCCTATAAACACTCACCAAGGGTGCCAAAAAAACACAACACATAAAACTCAGACCACAAGTAGGAAGGAAACAAGGACCAAAGAACAAGGAGCTTGATAGAAATAGATGCCTCAAGCACCAACTACAAAGTGGATATGGAAACCTAAAAGGCAGCACGGACGGAAACAACAGACTCAACGAGATTCTACTTGCACTCATGAAGAGTACATTGCATCTAGAGTATGCATGATAGGGCCACACTGCAAGGCCATGCATTCGGCACATTGGCTCTTCAACAAAGCTAGTGGAGCACATTTCCATCATTGGAATAAGTCTTAGCTTCTACTGTCATAGGAATGATCGTACATTGTAAATAAATAAGTGCTTCGACTAAAATTAATTTTTGTTTTCTTTCAAGATTAAAACTCAAGAAAAGTATGGTAAGAGACATTACTTACTTATGCAAGGGGGAATGGAGTGACAAAAAAGAAGAATGACATATCATTGAACCACACATAAAACACATGAATTGGTTTCTTCTGTAAGTTGATCCTTTCCTTATTACAAGTGCAAATGGCTTCTGAAGATTTTGAGGCAACCATTCAAGAAGAAGTATTGGAATTTCCACTACAAAGTGTAACCAAAGTAAAGGGCCATTGGTTCTGAGAAGACCAACCCACAGGAGAGAATTTATTCTTGATGACCATAAAAATCATGGACACTGACCATCAGTTCCCTGTAATGTCCAAGGATTTTAAAGTCTTACATGAACTCCCATCAACCATGGATGTAATGACAAAGGCAAGAATTCATAATCACTTCGAGCTACCCACTTAAGCCAAATTTTCAACGATGTACTTAGGTTATGAACACTCTTCAATCGGCTCTACATAATCCCTTAGTACCAGAGGCCAAAGTTCTCGACGCAGAAGGAGAGTGGGTGATCATTCATTTCACTCACGAATTAATTAAAGAAGCATTTGGATGGAAAAAAGATGGAAGCACCGACCTAAAGGATGAAAGCCATGGAACGAAGACTCGCACATTCATGGATATTAATTGTGTGGACATTGAAGAGGAAGTCTGGCTCATACATCAACATTTCTATTTTCCCAACATGCACTGGTACACAACACCTCAGAAGATTGTACCACAGCTACTATCTCATGCCACCGAACAAATTGCTAATCAAGTGAATCTGACACCCTGAAGGGTTTCGATGGCGATGCACCATGGTGCGCTCTCCTTATCGAGAGCTCCACGATGATATCCTCGGAGTAGAAAACCAACCTCCTAAGGCCGCACATGATACTCCACACACAGACTACGAAATATGTAGAAAACAGAGTACACATGGAGCACGAAGACAAATTTCTTAGGTCTTACAAATGCGGTCGAACTTACAGTCTGTGACTGACTATATGTTTAATTAAAGAACATGTACAAAGAAGTGTATGGTGGCCATTTGGCCTTTCACATGGACACTAACGGTAACAATCTCCCATTAAAGGCCAATATGGCCAAAGTAATCATGGGAGAAAAAAATAAAGAATGACAAATAATACCCGAGTGTAAGTATACAAACTATACCTCCCACCTGATGGGCATGTTACACAGTATACAAGTGACTGTGTAAGATCATGAATCAAGTAACCCCCATCAAGTGACAACAGTGTCGAAAGCTATCATATGGTAGAGCTTTAGTCAAAGCATCTGCACCATAATCTCGAGTGTGAATTGTCTCAAGAATAATGCGCTCAGTGGCTAAGCAATCTCTTATGAAGTGATAGCTCACCTCAATGTGCTTGGCCTTTGCATGATAGACCAGATTCTTAGCCAAAGCAATGGCACTCTGACTATCAATGAGCAAACGAGGTACATGCTGAGGTAAACCCATATCACAAGCAAGACGAGAAAGCCACAATGCTTCCTTACATGACTCACTTGCTGTAACATACTTTGCTTCTGTGGTGGAAACAACTGTACATTCTTGAAGACGAGATCTCCAAGAGATAGCACCTCTAGCAAAATGAAAAATGTACCCTGATGTAGACTTACGATTGTCTTCACAACCAGCATAGTCAGAATCTGTGTAACCAATAATGGATGCTTTCCCTCTACCTAAGCATAGACACTTGTCCTTAGTGCCATGCCACTCAAATATCTCAAAATCATCTTGACTGCTTCCCAATGTTTCTTGCCAGGATTAGACATATATCTGCTCACAACTCCCATTGCAAATGCAATGTCTGGTCTCATAGCTACCATAGCATACATGAGACTACCAGCAGTAGACTGATAGGGAATTTCGGTCATGAATTCCTTTTCCTCATCTGATTTGGGGCAATCATCCTTGCTCAATTTCACATATGTGGGTAAAGGTGTATTCAATGCCTTTCCACCTTGCATATTGAACCTATGAAGTACTTTGGATATGTACTCACTTTGAGACAAGTATATGCATCTTTTACTCCTATCACGAGTAATGCGCATGCCAAGAATATGTTTGGCATCCCCCAAATCCTTCATATCAAATGTCTGACTCAACTTCTTTTTGAGAATTGACAAGTTGTAAGAGGACTTCCCAACAACCAACATATCATCGACATAAAGTATCAAACATATCAAGCTGCCATCTGAGTTTGTGTAGAGACAATGATCCTCGTTTCTTCGAGAATAGCCTTGAGACTTCATAAAAGCATCAAACTTTTGGTACCATTTGTTAACTGTGTTTGTGATTGATTTTTTGGCGCTAATATGTCTCCATTGTGTGGAATAGATATTTGACTGTAGGTACTATGATGGAAAATGTGTGCTATGCGAAAGAGAAACACTAGAATGTTGTGCCAAATTGGAGCTCGAAGGGGTCTTGCCAATGTCGTTACCTTTGGTTGCAGCTAAAAGCTGGTTGCAGTGTGGGGACCATTTGGCAAGGAATGTTGTTACATGATTACATAGTTTCTCAAGGGCACAATATAGTTTCATGGGGTCACTTTTCGTGTGCAGGTAGTAGCTAGAGGGAGGGAAGGTCAGAGGTGTGCGAGGGAGAACAAAGGGTCACACTGTGCATTCTTGGGAGCCCCCAGCACAAAGGGGAGAAGTGAAGTTGCTTCGGGAGGAAGTGGGAGTTCATCGTGGGTTAGCAATGATTTACCTTCCCGTTTTCCTTAGACAAGGGGCCATGAAGATTAAGGTGCACGACCATTGTAAGAAAGTGTAGTTCTGGGGGTGCTCTCAGTGGTCGGTAGGCACAAAGGTATGGGAGAGCTCAATTCAGCATAGGCTATTCATTCCCAGAAGGGGTTTCTTCTCGGCACGAAGGGGGAGTAGTCCTTGATCATTGTGGGGAAAAGTAGGGAGAGTTTTCGCATCCTCTCTCTCGTATCCAAGAGAGGAGGGAGTCAATTGGGGAACCATATAGTCTGAAAAAGAGGGCATGCTATGACGTGAGGAAAGAAAGCAAAAAGAGAATTGTCGAAGGGTTTTTTGGAGAGAGCAGAGCAGTACTCGTCATCCCTCAAGAGCAAGAGCATTCTGGGTAGTCATCACCTTTGGTTGTAGTGATTTTTCTCGGTGAGAACATGCTTATGCTGCATCACAAAAAAGATTGCACTCTCAAACATACTAGCTTCTGCCATCCCCAAAGAAAAATAGTGCGCAACAGTGAGAAAACATATTAAAATTCACACAGAACCTAGCCATTGTTCTTTGGATTTCTGCATAACCCCTTCGTTGTCTGAGATGGTATGCTGATGCTTAGGGTGCCAGTTTTGTTCGAGTCATGTTTATTCTCGAAGACTACAATCTTTGGATATCTGTACCATCAAAGTGCTTTATACAAACGGATCGTTGGGAAGTAATCTAAGTCATTTTCCTCTCCATGTACAAGTTCCGAGCTTAAATATTTTTCCATGAGGGATCATCAGTTGATACAGTGTTAATCATCGGTTCACATGAGAGATGGATCCCTTAAATGCTCTGACTGGTACTCTCACATTGGAGATCAGTTGTCATTCATGCTAGATTCAATGAAGAGGAAGGAATAGCTGAAGTTAGCTCCTTGATTTCTCAACAATCTGTGGTGCAAGGGTGTATTATATGATTCAAGGCCTTGCTTTTACATTGTAGTTATTGGCATCCAAGTACATGTAGAACAACATCAATGTTGATGGTGGGGAGGCTCAACAGCAGTGCGGAACTCTTCAATGCCTCATTGTTATGGAAAAACATAGAACAATAGAACTCTGAGGTTTTCTGAAGCTCTTCACGAAGCATCAGGGGGGGTGTCTGTCTCCCTCTCTCTGGGGTGTGTGCCTTATGCAGAAGGGGATTTGCAAGCCTATGAAGACAAGCTCACTTTCCTGTTGTATGGTAGTTCATGTTAATTTCTCTCATGGCACCTTCATGCGATTGTAGGTATTTCACGTGATTCTACTTAGAGGAGATGAGCAACAGGAGGCAAGAAAGAGTCATGGTGCAAGAAGAAGAAATACGAGCTTGGTTGGTAGCCGGCCATGACAGAGCTATCCAGTGATAAAACAGTAAGAAGCATTCATGAGCGTGGTGGAAACTTTAAGCTTCGTGCTTTGCACTTTGATACTGGCCATCATTCGTGAGGATCTGAAGTCACTACGAGGAAGACTCGAATTTAGATGTTGTTTACAATGCCTCCAACAATGAGCTTGTGAGAACACAGATGCTTGTGAAGTTGCCCATAGTTTGGGTGGATGTGATGCCTTCCACCGATGGTATAGTCAATATTATGGCATTGACCTGAGTAAAAAGAAAAAGGTTGTAGGTACTTGCTAAGCCAACTGCTCAGAATGATACAGAGGAGGAAAGAAGTGAGCTGATGAGACTGAAGGTGAGGATTGAAAGGATAGGGAGCTGAAAGAGGAAAGGTGTGCGAGGGCAACATCGAGCTCCTTTGAGAAGCCAACAAGAAGTGGTATTGCAGAGGTTTGGTTTGCTTCTCCATCGATGACGGGAATGAAGAGAAGGCTGTTCTTGGGCTGGTTGATTTGACTACATCAAAGGAAGCTGATGTGATGGACTTGATTGCTATTCATGTGCAAAGATGACAGAGCATACTGTGAGTAAAATGTAATGAGATTAGATTATGCTCATCACACATTTTTAGCTTATCTTATTTGATTATGAATACGCTTATGTTGACTATAGTCCACATATATATATTTACTCCATTTAAAAAAGATTCTATATAAGTGAATCATTCAGTGATAGAGTGAGTATGAGATAGATGCCAAGGTGAGCAATTGTGAGAGAGTGAGAATAGGAAAGTATATGTGCTAGTGTGCAAATGTGAGAGAGACTTATAGCATGTTTGTGAGTGCATGAGAGAAAATGTCTAACCACGAGTGAGGCAAGTATCTGAGTACTAGACTATGTGCATGGGAAGAAGAGAGTGTGGGGAGTCAATGTATATAGACTCAAATGTGTGAAAGGAGGGTGATTATATGTGCGAGCTGAAGTGTTTGTGTTAGAGACGGAGAAAGTGAGAGAAAAAGGAGTAAGGAAGTGAGCATGGGAGTAGAGAATGGAAGTGAGAAAGAGGGGTGTGAGGAAAAGTGAGGGTGGAGACAAGAGTGCAAGAGTGTAAGTGAAAAAACTGCTAGGGGAGTGGGTGCAAAAGGGAAAACGGAAGAGAGTGAGAGGGTAAGTGGGAGGCAAGTGTAAAAGGAGAGAGAAAAAGATGGGGGAACTGGATGTGTGAGAAGCAAGAAAGGGGGACGGGAAGTGATCGAAAAAAAGAGTTGGTAGGAAAATGAGTGCATGTGTGCATGAGGGTATGTGAGAGGGTGTATGTGTGTTGGTGTGTGCATGTGTGTAAGAGGAGAAAGGAAAGGTCTAACAGTCCTAACCGCTTCTTCGACCACTGGATGCGTGCACTAAAGAGCTATAAGCAAGCCACAGACAAAGAAGCAAAGTTTGTCAAGGGACAACAGAGACAAAAAGGGGGAGAGTGTTGCAGAGTAAAGAAGCACAAAAGAGGAGCCCCAAAAATTTTTCAAATTATGGGCACTATTTTTCTTCTTCAAAATCCGATGTAAATGCACTAGAGGAGTCCTCTAGATGCATAAAGCCCAATCATTTTATCATAATCCTTGTAAAATTTTAGGAAATTAGAGTTAGTCAATAAAAGTTCCGACCACTCGTGTGAAAGGACCATTTTTAGGGCACATGTATATAAATCACTTGGTGACTCTTGTAAAGAACTTTTTGCCATTGTGAGAATTGAAGAGGAGTTTCGAATTTGCCTCTCTCCTTTTGATTTCCTTCTTCTCCAAGAGCTTTTGTGTGTGTATAAAGCTTGAAATGCGTGTGTAGGACTGCGATCTACCCCTTCTCATCGCTTTTGAGCTACTGTAGTGTGTGTGTGAGACATAATGAGTTGTGGAACAAGTATTGGTGTTTCTTGCCATTCACTATTTTGCTCATAACTTGAAGCATTTTTGTCAAATTTGACTGAAAATACGACCAATAGATGCGTCTCATCGAGCTTTGAAAAGGACCTACAACTGACCATATTCGGAGTTCAGAGCTGAGAGAAAAGTTTGAATTTGTGCTTACTACTGTAAATGGTATCGCGACATGCATTTTCAGAGAATTAGTGAGTTGGAGAGGTAGTTGAGACAAGATACATGCATTGTAGCTTAGATACTTCACTTGCCATCATGTGTGCACATGTCTTCATACACTTCGTATGTCTAATTCCACGGATTGATAATTAAACGTGTATTAATCCACCACTATATGCACTTGTGGGGCGATCGAGGTACAGTCTCATCGACACAAGTCCCTAAGACTTCATGACTTAGGTACACAATGTATTATGTGTGTATATGTGTATATGTGTGTATGCATGTGTAAAAACCCTAAAACCCCAATCCTAAAGACCTAGATCTAAAACATGTATATGTGTGTATGCATGTGTATATATATGTGTATGTGTATATGTAATATGTGTGTATATGTGTATATGTATGTATGCATGTGTAAAAAGCCTAAAACCCTAGACCTAAAACATGTATATGTGTGTATGCATGTGTATAGATATGTGTATGTGTATATTTATTATGTGTGTATATGTGTATATGTGTGTATGCATGTGTAAAAAGCCTAAAACCCTAATGCTAAAGACATAGACCTAAAACATGTATATGTGTGTATGCATGTGTATATATATGTGTATGTGTATATGTATTATGTGTGTATATGTGTATATGTGTATATGTGTGTATGCATGTGTAAAAAGCTTAAAACCCTAATCCTAAAAACCTAGACCTAAAACATGTTATGTGTGTATGCATATGTATATACATGTGTATGTGTATATGTATTATGTGTGTATATGTGTATGCATGTGTAAAAAGCCTAAAACCCAAATCCTAAAGACCTAGACCTAAAATATGTATATGTGTGTATGCATGTGTATATATATGTGTATGTGTATATGTATTATGTGTGTGTATATGTGTATATGTGTGTATGCATGTGTAAAAAGCCTAAAACCCTAATCTTAAAGATCTAGACCTAAAACATGTATATGCATATGTATGTGTATATACATGTGTATGTGTATATGTATTATGTGTGTATATGTGTATATATGTGTATGCATGTGTATATATATATATGTGTGTGTATGTGTATATGTATTATGTGTGTATATGTGTATATGTGTGTATGCATGTGTAAATAGCCTAAAAACCCTAATCCTAAAGACCTAGACCTAAAACATGTATATGTGTGTATGCATGTGTATATATATATGTGTATGTGTATATGTATTATGTGTGTATATGCATGTATATGTGTATGTGTACATGTATGTATATATATGTATGTATGCGTATGTGTGTGTATGTATGTATGCATATGTGTGTGTATGTATGTATGCATATGCAGTGTGTATGCATATGTGTGTGTATGTATATGCATGTGTGTATGTAATATGTATGTGAGTGTGTGTGTGCATGTGTGAGTCTGTATGTATATATGTGAGGGTGTGTGTATATGTATGTGAGTGCATATGTATATGTGTGTATGCATGAATATGCATGTGTATGTAATATGTATGTGAGTAGGTGTATGCATATGTGTATGTATGTGTGTGTACACATGTGTATGTGTATGCATGTGAGATATGTAATATATGCATATGTATGTGTATGTATATGTGTATGTATGTGTGTGAATGTATGTATGCATATGTATGTGTATGTATATGTGGATGTATGTGTGTGTACATATGTGTGTGAATGTATATATGCATATGTGTATATGTGTGTATGTGTGTATGTATGTATGTATGTATGTATGTATGTATGTATGTATGTATGCATATGCATGTGTGTATATGTGTGTGTCTATGTATGCATGCATATACATGAGTATGTGTGTGTAGGTATCTCTATCTCTCTCTCTTTCTCTCTCTTTCTCTCTCTTTATCTCTCCTCTCTTTGTTTCTCTCTCTCTCTCTCTCTCTCTCTGTGTGTCTCGCTCTCTCTCTCTCTCTCTCTCTCTTTCATCTCTCTCTCTCTCTCTTTCTCTATTTCTCTTTCTTTCTCTCTCTCTCTCTCTCTCTCTCTCTCTCTCTCTCTCTTTCTCTCTCTCTATTTCTATCTCTAACAAAGAACAAAACAATCATTTACATCTATGTGTGTGTATGTATCTCTATCTTTTCTCTTTCTCTCTCTCATTCTCTCTCTCTCTCTCTTATCTCTCTTTCTCTTTGTTTCATCTCTCTCTCTCTCTCTCTTTCATATATATTTATATATATCTCTCTCTCTCTCTCTTTCATCTCTCTCTAGATATCTCTCTTTCTTTCTTTCTCTTTCTCTCTCTCTCTCTCTCTCACTCACTCTCTATCAATAGAGAACAAAACAATCAGTTACATCGATGTAATTTTTTGAATCGCTATTGTCAAAGCCCAATCGATTCTTTCTTTGAATTTCCTCTCGTATCGAAGATTGCTTGTAATTTTTTAGAGCCCGAATTAGAGGTGAAATTTTCCTTTATTGACTTCAAAATCGAGATGCCAAAGCCTATGATAAAGATTTTCCTTTCTGGCATGTGGAATTCTTTGAGTCTAGATTTTGAGCCTTGCTAAGGAAATATTGAGTCTGCTTGAGAGCCAACTTCCAACTCTTAGTCAGAGAGGTGTGGGTGCTTATAAAGGCCTTGTTCCACATCAAGGTGATCACACCTTGACCTAAGGAAGGGAGAGGTTGAAGAATGAGCATGAAACTAGTGAGCTTTCCTATGCTTTAATTATGGCTTGAAGATAAGAACCAATGGATAGTGATCTGACAAAACTAAGTACACACATTGTGAGAAAGATAGAGGACCCAACTTATCAATGATATTTTGTGTGATATAGCTTTTATCAAGTCTAGCTTTTCACAAATCAACGCTCAGTTGAAGGTAATTTGACCAAGCGAAGTCATGCTTGCCTTTGACTTCACCAAATCATGGTAAAACGTAACCTCACCACAAATGTCTTATTACTTAAAACATCTAATTATTAGTTAAAACGTCCATGATTATTAGTTAAAACGTCTTAGTATTAGTCAAAGCGTCTTATTATTAGTTAAAACGTATTATTATTAATTAAGATCCAGGGTTACATTAACTTCTTTGATAAACAACCATGAATTACCTTATATTATTCTGTTGTTAAATTAAAATTATTGATAGCATATTCGTTACTTGTCCGGGGAAAAAAAGGGACGTATAGTTAGGAGGCGCAGCTCGAATGAGAACGGTTGGAAGAAGGACGACGGCGAGGAGGGCGACCCCGGAGCGGCGATAAACAGGAAGGGAGAATGAATGGTGGCGGAGGCGGTGATAGGAACAAGAGTGGCTGGTACACGGCACAAGAAGTGCGGCAGCATTGTCTACCCACCGACTGCTGGCTCATTCTACTCGGTCATGTCCTGGACATCTCCCCTCTTCTCGCCTCCAACCCACCTCATCTAGCACGGGTAAGATCTCCCTCCCGTTTTTCCTTGCCTTTTTATCTTTCGACCATCACACAGACACAGCCTTAGAAACTCTAACGTCCTTGATATGCAGACCTCGCTCCCGTTCTTCCTTGCCTCCTCATCTGTCGACGATCACACAGACACAGCCTTAGAAGCTCCAACGTCCTTGAATATTCAGAACCCAAGCGTCATGCGTTGCCTACACAAATCAAGCACAGGATTCACGCAGTTTTCCACTTTATGCCGTCAAATCTACGCAGTTTTCCACTTTATGCCGTCAAATCTGGTCCTCATTTCCATTAACGCACTAAAATTCTGTAGATTTTTTATATATCCACTAAAGGTATATATACACTAAAGGTAAGGTCCACGAAAAATTTCTTCATGCTTCTGTTTTGTGAATTTATCAGTCCTAAATTTTCAATTCGGGCTCCGAGCGGGGAAGGATGGCAACCGGGCATCTCGTTATGAGGGGCAGCTCGTGCCATGAAGTTGTTAATCGCAGGAACCCTTTCGGACTGCCTGTGTGTATGCTTTTGTGTGTGTGTGAGAGAGAGAGAGAGAGAGAGAGAGAGAGAGAGAGAGAGAGAGAGAGAGAGAGAGAGAGAGAGAGAGAGAGAGAGAGAGAGAGAGAGATGATTACAGCTTAACCCGATCCATTCACTGGTTACTCTGAAATCTAATCTTCGAATGCAATCACACGTGGATGCACCCGCAGGCACAGATACATACATATATATATTTTCTATTCATACGGAATTAATAACAATGCAAGCACACACGCATGCGCGCATGCACGGAAGCTGCAGATTATATTCACATGGAATCCCTTATTTCATGTGATCGGAACTGTATAAATAATCAGAACTGAAGCTGTACCCAATCATTCGTTGCTAATGTTCTTTAGTTGCATTATGTATATTCATTCTACGTGATCCAAATTACTTCCTGTTTCACTTCGTTTGAAAATGATTATTAAGACTATGATATTAATAATTTATATATGTTTGCATTTGGAATAGCCATTGCTAGAGAAGGCAGGAGAAGACATCAGTCATTGGTTTGATCCAACGACGGGGGACGTCAAGACTCATATCCATCCGGTCACCAAGCTCCCTACTTTCTACACTCCACAGGTTTGTTGACATGCCATAATCTAGAAAATGTGCTCGCAATCTTTTGTAACGTGAATTTGGCAAGATGGACCGATCACAGTTTTTCAGATTTCAGTTCTCTGACATGGCTTTAAATCAACTTTCTTTATGACGCATCAAGAGAAACTCAAATTACGTGACTCATGCACCTGCGTTGGCAGTTGTTGTCAGAGGTAATTCATCGCACTAATCGATCATTGGCCATGGTTGAGCTCCCAGCTCTGTAAACAATCCGAAAGACTACTGAGAATGATGTACGTACAACATTCAGATGTTACACTTCGTTCCGAAGCGTTTCCCCACAAAAAATGTTTTTGCCTTCTGTGGGTTCCCATTTCAGGCTGTGTTACGAAAACCCTTGTAGTATGAGATCTTGCCATGTCAAACATTTCATGATATGACTGCATGAGGCAGACGAAAACTTTTCCGGCTTGCAGAAAATAGCTGAACCAATATGTTTCGGTCCTATGAGCTACTGTGACGCTTTAGCATGCTTCTAGAGTTCTTCATGATCATGCTGAATAGATAAAAAAAAAAAAAAATCAGTATATTTTTCTTAAATACAGAAGTTTCTTATCTTTTAACAAGTGTTAGGGCTCAGGTTCTATCGAGTGCCATAATCTGGTGTGATTATATGACACTTCAGAAATATCTTATTCTTTCCACGGCTGTTTCAGAATATAAGGTTCCCCGAACGGGATTACTTCCTTGGCTAGAAGGTTACAATCTTACAGAGCCTTTGGCTGAAAAATCATTTCTGACCTTTAAACTGTTTCAGCATCTTTATAACTAAGCTATGGTGGTATTTCAATTACTGTGTTCTGCGCTTTCTTCTTGTCTTATCCTTTCAATGTTTTGTGCTTAGGGTAGGTTCATACACATACCACCACCGGACAGGCCGCAAACAGATTGGGATTGCAATTATGAGCTACCTTGGTGGAAGGATGAAAGATATGTCATAGGGAAATTGAGCCAGAAGACTCGGCTTATACGCATAAAGAACGTGCTCACCGGATTGGAAGCACCCCTTGAGGCAGGTGTTATGACTTTTGGGCAAGCATACTCTTAGAATTGTGTGTGGAAATCAGAGACAGGTCTGGCTTAATTTGGTGATGATGGTGGACTCTGTCCGTCATTAGGTGCCAAGTGAAGAGACAATTAGAGAGATACTCGACCGCTATGCAAGCCGGAATTCGCATGCAGGGAGCTACACATGGAAAGGCATAAGCACAGCCCATGATAGAATCTTTATGGACATGAATATGGACAAGACGCTTGCAGAGAACGGGATACCAGATGAGTCCAGTCTATTCACATCACTAGGGCTCGCTCCGGATTATCACATTCCTGTTCTTCATCTCTATTTCAATGACGATCTCACCCCTTCTTGAGGTTGGTACTCCTTGCTTCATGCTACTTTTGTTTCTAGTTCTGTTCAGATTGTTCCTACTAGCTGGTCGCGACTTGCAATATCTCGAACATACGGGAACAGCTGATGATATATGAACAAATGTATGCCATATCTTTTCAAAAGAATTCATGAACACTTTATATTGGAGGTTTTCACCTTGTGCGTTGCCAAGACATGGCTTTGAACAGGTTAAAATCATATATCTAATTTCTCAGCTCAAGTACCCATTTCATGAATATAATTCTGCTAATAAAATTTAGATATACGTGAGATGAATATGAATTTTATTGATTCTCAGTTGTACTCAAAGCCGAGAAACTACATGTTATCCCCATGGTACAATGCGAAGGCAGCTCTACATAAGGCTCTCAATAACATTTACATCCATGAACATCCACTCATGCGGATCACTGTATGCCCATGTAATTACCACAAAATTTATTTGACTAGGATCTAAAACACACGATGGCGCAGTTGATGGTGGCATCATAAGAATCGTGGACATAGTTTTACCAGCATGAGATGCTCAATAAATACTGGATAAGTCAATATACTGAGAATGAGAGTGGTATAGTAACTGGGAACTCCCAAAAAGAGTCTATGGGAATGATCTTGCTACGGAGCTCAATCTCCATTCAATGTGAAGGTCCTAAGGAAGTGCTTATACAAGCCCATGTGATGGGCCCCATCACCATAATCACGGGGTTGTTTATATCTTATGGAAGTTTGGGTGGGTGAACTAATTCAAGCGGTTGTTCTATCGTACACCGTTGATCGTGTGAGTTAATACTTCAAACATTGTTCCAGTTCTAGCAATGAACTACAATATGCGACCCTGCAAAAATTTGGTGTGTGATAAGCTGCTTAAACATCATGTTCCTTGTGTTTTGGCGGTACTAGAAATCAGCATATGAATACTTTGATTTACAACCATGTTATTGGAATAGTGGCGTCTTTGAAAATCTCTTAATCAGACCAACAATCACATTGACTTCAACATATTTTTAAGCTCAAAGAGCTTTTCAACAATAGTATGCTTGGGCTACATGTATATGTATATTAAGCATATGCTATGACAACGGGAAAAATTATGTGCACATTTGCAAAAATGTCTTACGTTCTTAGCACATAATCAACATGTTTCTTCTTGGGAGAGCTTCGTTCCTTTTTTGGCGTGTTAAATATCAATGGATTGATTCTGGAACTAAAGGCTTTGCATGTGTACACCGTTTGACTTCAGGCTACTCATTTGATGGTTACATAGTCTTTATAAATAAAAATGCTAGATACAAACTGACATCCCCTATGAGTACCGGTCATTACAACGGTTTTGAATACCTTTCCAAATTAAACGTTCACGTGATTAGGATGGAAACTCCGAATTCCTTCTCTTGTTATTTTGAAATAACTTAGCATTTCATTTCACGGAAATAGTATGCAGAAATTAGAAGACCAAATTGCGTAACATATTTTCTCTTCATTGTAATAGTCATATTCATAAAGTGCTATTACTTGAAAGTGTTTTTGATATTGAAAAAATCAAATTTACTGGTAAACAAGGCGATGATACATATGTATTCAAAGTATTGGGCACTTACATTGAGTTTAAATCTTGACACAATGCACGTGCCAATCAAATAATGCAATTTTTAAGCTTATGAAGTTTGCATTGACCTTATTATTAATCCACCTTATGCTTTTCAGTCACATTATTCTTCATTTACACGTGTAGGTCATTCGTTTCATGCAATAATCCAATCAAAACGTTGGTACTACAGTTTCTTATATTTGCAGACTCCAAGTGATTCACAAGATTGTATTGAGTGTAGTATTTTGTTTCGTTATCAATGCTTTATTGATTCTACACATCATGCATGTAGAGGTCTTTCACAGTTTGAGACTATTTTATGGCAAATCTTAGTGCATTCCTCATCTTATCCTACCAAACTATACAGGATAACCTCATGTTTTGTTTTGATAAATTTTGTATAATCATTTCACTTGGCTTTGAATGTTTCTAATGATGTGAAAAACATATCCAGCATTTGATATACTAATATTTGCAGTAACATACAATAAAACTCTTTGACAATATCCAACGTTTGAAATATGGGTATTTAAAGTAACAAACAAGAAATCTTTTATCATACATGCAACCCCTCTCAGTTTTGTTGTTTAGGTTAGTGCATTTTCATGTTCAATGAGGTGTGTAGAAGTTAGATGCTATTCTTCCTTGTAGAACTGTAAATCTTTTTTAAATGGTAGACATTTAATTACATTGCATGATTAGGAAGTTTTCGAAGTCAAAATGAACAATTTCATGATAGGGAACAGATTATTGGGAAAAATTAAAAGCGCTGTTGAAGATGCCGTACAATCACCAAAAAGGAATTCTCCTAGAACAACTAAAGACACGAAGTTTTGCGACATACACATAGTTTTGGTCATGTTTAGGGTCTCATTTTGTCGTACTTCGAGGTGTGCGACACGTCCTACAACAAAAGTCTTTTCCACCTACAAGACTAAGCTATGTAGTGAAAAAAAAAACAAAAGTATAAAGTATGCACTTGTTAAAGTAGAGAACGGAAAGCACATCATGTCTAATCACGTTCACCCAATCATGGAAAGGAAAACAATAGCCCTTCACTTCTCAAACGTAAGACATAAACACATAGGTCTATTTTTCCCTCGCTTACCAACAGTTTCCTCCCCACTGCAGCATAGCATGTTGAGATATTTGGGTTTGGGTTTGGAAGTAATACATTGCTAATAGCAAACAAATAAGCAATCAGATGATCTGTGGGTCACTCAAATGGGATGAAAATGTTCAATGCAATATAGGTAAAAGGGATCAGTCCAAAATGGAATTCGTGTCCAAAATATGTATTGCATCACTGTCTACTTGTCCATCCCCACTCATTGAAAAGCATAAGGATGCCCATTTTAGGAAACCAAGATGTCCTCAGTGAATGTACATTTAGCCATTCCTCTAGGACGAGAAAAACGTATACGAAATTTACATTTTTTATTTGTATGTGCATAAGCATGAGGTACACTTCCTTTGTTAAGTGTAAACTGATCATTGCAAAAAAGTTTCCCAATTATAAACTTTTTATTTGTGTGCATAAGAATGAGGTAAAATTCACTCGGTCATGTGATCCTATCCTGATTCATCCTGATACAGACAATTGTAGACTACCTGAACACTCGTTCTCTCTCTATCTATTGTCAACACTCTTGGTTCAACCTTTAAAGGCTATCAATCACATTGAGGGTTAGCATTGATCAATCACAAATGGAAGCCCAAGTTACCATTAGAGTTCACCAAAAAGTGAACTAATTGATTGGTATTTAGTTCCTAGATTGTAGAAGCTAGTTGAACTTTCTAGGTTGTTCAAATCAAAGTGTATTTGTAGCTTCATGACTCATACTCACTTGTACTAATATTCCTTAATCATTGACTTAAGTGAGGAGCAAGCACCTAGCTAAGCAATCCCCTTACTTGTGTGTTAGTGAAGAAGAAGATTGAGATAGCTCATTGCATGGTGCTTTTGTGTAGACACTTAGAATCTCTAAGTTGAGTTGTTTCTCCTTATTCTTACATCCATCTCAATTAATTCAAGAAATGTTCTACTTTCCTATTATTCTATTTT
The DNA here is from genome assembly GCA_020310875.1 of Ceratopteris richardii. NCBI lineage: Eukaryota > Viridiplantae > Streptophyta > Polypodiopsida > Polypodiales > Pteridaceae > Ceratopteris > Ceratopteris richardii. The sequence goes on along the minus strand of CM035423.1, from coordinate 175,630,273 downwards.
GTTTTAGTTAAGAGTCAAGACTATTGTTTGCATATTTTGGAAGAAAGGTATCAAATATGCACATTGCTCTGTTGTGTGTATGTGAGTATAGACAATCACATAGTTTTTCTTGTACCATTTGGTCCCCCATACTCCAAAGTTAAAGTAGAGTGATGCCATCATATTATGAAGTTTGCTAAGACTAGGTAGAGCTCACCAAAGTTGCACAAAAAGATGAGCTATGAGTACTGCTCATTGAGGTGAACCTGTGTAAGAGAAAGTTCACCTCTAAGGGCCTAGGACCTTCCAAGGCTACATTGGGAGTCGATTCACATCCCATTAGTATCAAAGCAATTTGAAAGTCTTGGATCACTTCATGAACATCCAAAGGAAGTATTTGGAGCTACTATAAAATCTCATGTAACTAGGGAGAAACACGACTCAAGAGAAGTAGCAAGAAAGGCAAGCTACCTTCACACATCTCCAAATGAAATCTCTCGAGGTAAAATGCCTCAAAATAAAAATCTTTGTCTTAAAATGGTAGCTATAGCATGTGTAGTATTTGGAATACCCCACAATAAAATAGTGTGGGGAAGTTAGTTTAGGGGAACAACTCACAAACAAAGCACCTAGTTTTGAATCCCCTTCATGGTAGCACAAAAAAAAACTAATCCAAAAATCATATTTTGCACGATTAAAACTTCATTGATACATTTGAAAATCCTTCACTAAAATTGGCGTAAGACTTGGAAATCATTGCTTTAGCAAGTTCTTTTCATGAATGATCACTTTGGTAGCCAATTGCTATATAATAAGGGGCTTGGTCACTTCTCTATACTCACTCGCGGAGTTCAAGGCTCTAACGTTGGTGATCAAGGAGGTATATACTCATGGAGGAAGAGTTCTACACTCTTGGAGGAGGTGTGCTCTACACTTGGTGGATACTTGGAGAAGTTAGGTTCATCCAACCATCATCATATCTTTTTGATATATTGTGAGTAACAAGTCTATTTCAGTCCTCACTTGTTCATTCACTAGTTTTTGATTAGGGTTTCTAAAACCTACATAAAAAATTAGGGTTTATAATTGTAAATTGTTCATACTCTCCATGTTCTCACATATACACACCCTTCATACCTCTTAAGCACTATACACACAATTTCTTGTATCTAGTTCCCTATTTTGGCTTAGATTCAGATATTGTCACTTTGTGTCATATTCACATATTGCAATTTGCCATTGGAATATAAGATAGTGTAAGTGAGCATCCTAGCTTATCGTACACTTTGAAAAATCTTTTATATTCTCTCTATATCTCACTCATCGTTTTTTGAGTATTAAGGTGCGTATCCTAAGGTTCATCTATTGGAAGATCCTATAAACCTATGATTAATTGTTATTGAGACCCACCCTACTTCCAACAGGTTGGTAATCAAAGTTTTTTCTATGAGATTGATAAGGAGGTTGATATTGAGGATATCTAGGTGCTTTCTTAAGTTGTTCTCTAGGAGCATATTTAAAAGATCTACATTGATATTGAGATGGCTATCTCATATGTTGTCTATTATAATAGTAGTTTGAGGTGCCATGAATTTTTTTCCTTCTATTTCATGACACAAAAGTGCATTAGCCTCTACATGGGAGGTCGCTTAGAAGGCTCAATTAGCGCAAGAAGTTTTGATCCCTTCATGCATATGTGTGGGATGGTCTCCTCCACATCACAAACATCTTTTTAGAGGTGGTACTATCATGGGTTGAATTTGATGATGCCTTGGGGATGCACTGCGTTGTACCCCTATTTTCTTTTCCATTAGATAGACCGGTTCTTCTTCAAATGGAGTATGTGAAGTGAATTTTGATGCATAGTTGTTTCTATGAGAGTTCTTTGGTAACATGAGATTTTTGACTAGGTTATCTTCAAAATCAATACTCTCCTTTAGATAGGCATCTATGGTGTTCCATCATTGGAAATATACTAGAGATCTGAGCTCTTCATTGGTGACATTTTCCAAAAACAGAGGAATCACATTTTCTTCAAAAGAGATATCTATGTAAAGAAATCTATGTACATATGTTTGAATAGTCTCGCAAATAACCTTGTCTACTCATCATTAGCTTGCTTGAAACTATATATCAATATAGAAGGACTAAGAGATGATATATAGATACTTAAACTAGTAGATGAATAATAAAAAGATAAATAGATGAATAAATAGATATTTAGAAAGATAGATGGATATATAGATGAATAGATATGTATATAAATAGGTACATTGATAGATGAATAATTGTAAGCATATATATATATATATATATATATATATATATATATATATATATATATATATATATATATATATATATATATATATATATATATATATATATATATATATATATATATATATATATATATATATATATATATATATAGATAGATAGATAGATAGATAGATAGATAGATAGATAGATTGTTGGGGATGTAAGGGTCATGTGACCTTACCCCCATATTCATGTATATACATCATATATAGAGCATTGCCTCAAGAGAGATCATTATGTGGGTTTCGAGGCCCATGCATGTCCGCGCATCTCTCCTCTCTTCTCTCTCCCTCCATCTCCTCCTTCCTCCTCTTGTTCTGCACACTGTGTACCTAAGAACCAAATTAGGGACTTGTGGAGAAAGAGAATTGTTAGCTCATGATCTAGTTGGTTTTTATGAACTAATAAATTTCCATTTTTCATAGTGTACGTACGAGTGCAGGTATTTTGCAACAGAAAGATGTTTGTCAATGCCAGTTGACTTCAATCAAGGTGGCTTAGAGGCAGGTGTGGTGGAAAGGATGAGGTGGATGAACATGGGCAATGAGGAAGCCATGAAGTTGAATCAGGATGATGAAGAGGAAGGAGGGTTTTGTTAGAAGATTGAATTGACTTCCATGATGGATCGTGCAAGTTTGCCTATCGAGATCTAAGAAGAAAATTTTGCTCAGATTTGCAAAGACGTGCATACAGGTCTACATTGTGATGACCTAATCTATTTGGAAGGCTCTTTTTATGCAAGCACAAGTTGTCATGCACATGTTCTGCGCATCGCAGCGAACTATCTAAAGAATGACTCTTCCCTATCTCCTTGCACTTAAGAGCAATGGCATTGAGGGAATAATGGTGAATGGATAGTGACGAACCCTCAAGAAGGATGGACCTCGCTACTATAATGAGGGTGGTTACAAAGATACTTTGTCCATGGTGAAAAGGTGGGGAACCAAAGTGCAAGTTGTGATGTCTTCCTATCTGTGCGGTGGCAACGTCGACAACTCTTGCTTCATTCCTTTATTGAGACTTACAAGATTAGCGAAATCTTAGTGCTATGACAAGTACCTACTTTCGAGTTTAAAGGGGATAGCATATTCACTCGGCAAGCCGAGTGGGGTCTTGGGCATCCTGGTGATGGAAGAACGATGTCTGGGCTCTACAGAGGGCATTTTTAAGGCTACAGGAATTGCATTTTTTGAAAAGGTTGGAACCCATGCGCACCATTCTCTCAAATATTTGGGAGACATGGCGTAACTTGGAATTTTTACTGAGAGAAGGATTATAAACAGATTGTTTAAGCTTGATGTGCTCCTAAAAACTTGATTTGGGAATGAATTGTGAAATGCTCCAGGTTTTTCAACTCGCAGCTATGTGTTTTCCATCAGTGCGTGCGGCAACAAGTCCCTATTGGGAGCCCATCTTCCGTGATTATCTCCATTATCAATGTAAGAATGGAGGCTTTCGAAGGTAGGCCCTCTGAATCATAATGAAATCTCCAAAAAACTCCGAGTTGGAAGCCCTAATCAATGGAGAGGAAGCCATGCATTCTTTTGAACTTGCTGTGATGTGTACCAGTTCTGCCAGAAGCCAAAATTAGTTTCATGCCGTTTTCTTGGCAGAGCTGAAAAAGGGTTTTTGGCTGCTGCTTCGCATCTTATCCTCTCCTGCGTTGGCCGACTACACACACCATAAGGGGAGGGAATGAATGTTTTTTTGGAGGCCACTTCATGTTTTTTTTGCTGGGCAAACTTTTCTGATATGAAGGAAGGAGAGAGTCTATTCAAGCTGCGCACAGAGAAAAAGGAGGCTAATTGATCATCGATAGCTGGCGGAAAAGGAAGGGATACACGAAGGGGCGCAGGTTCTGAGAAGGAAGAAGGGAGGCCCGCGACAGACATAAGGGATGGTGGCAATTCATAGAGAAAGGGAGAAACGCTGATCAATGGGATGCATCGGCATATTTGGAGGGGCACAGATTCTGAGGAGGGGAATCAAGAGGTCAGAGGAGGAGACACAGATTAGGAAGCTCTGCGCATGCTCATGAAAAAGAGGGAGAGTCAGCCGACGAATATAAGCTATGCTCTGTACTTAATCTCAAGGAATTTCTATTCTTTAGACACAGTATATGCTACATCGGACCTTTATATCATCAAAAGCTTACTGCTCTGAAGAAAAGCTATGGAAGATGGACGACGATCATGAGAAAACGACGAGAGAGTATCTGACACCTTCTCTATGGAAGGAGAAATGTTGAAAATGGCGGTTAGCGACCTGAAGCCCACATCATCGAAAGGAGGGATTCATATGATCGAGCGGAAGTATTTTTTGCCAAGGGTTTAAATCTGATATTCATTATGACTTTCGAAGAGTATACCGGTAACGCCAAGTCAAGAGCTTGGTGATCATATCCGATCAGTTGCTGAACTTGCTTATTCAGAGTTCTGTCTTTAGCAGGTTTGCGCTCATTTCACAGTTGATTTTATATATTGCTAATATAAATTTCTAAATGCTGAGTTGTGATTCATGCTCTGTAAGCTTGCGCTTCTGCTAATTGTTGACATAGCCTTGGAAGCTAACGGTTTTTTTCAATAAGTCGGACAAGATTACTAATTGTATGTCTGACAACGAGAGGAATCTAAGCATTGCATTTGTTTACTGTATTACTTTGGATACAGAAATGGTTCAAGGTTTTGCGGTCAACTAATGATCACGCCAACAGTTGAAAATGCTTTGTTGAGATTTGATTCTCTCAAAACTGGGGTTTTATTAGTTTACCATTGAATGGTACAACAATGAAATTTTTTTGTCCTTAAGAATCGTTGGCGTTAAATTATCTCTGTGAAGATCCAATGCATTTACATTACAAAAGAAGTCAAATCGTGTAATTTAATTCTCTCTTAGGAACACGCAAGTCTTAAACTAAACATTCGTAATGATTTGCGTATTCTTGTGGTATATGACTTCAGACAGAGTATAGTCCATCAGCTCACATAAATTTGTTTTCAATTTGTCAATAATCGTGAGTTCCTTTTCTATGGTATGATCGAGGGTACGATTTTTGTTGAAGTTATTATATATATTAAAACTATTCTATATGGAAAACGCATGCACATATGTAGCTAACAAACTGCCAAAGCCAGAAAAAAAGTCGTTGAATTCTTCTACTTGGTTTGAAGATTTGCAATTGAGACTTACATGAGCGCTTATGCATACTACATAGTAGAAATCATGAGCTTCATATTGTAGTTCAATATTATTCAATTTTTGTTGCACAATTCTGATCATGCGTGTTAAATGAAAACGAGGAAGCTTATAATTAACTTAAACACTCATTTCTGTGCAATAGTTGACATTCTGAAATATTTGTTGGTTTTTGTGCTTGAGATTATTGTACTTAAGGTTACTCATTGAGAAGCTTAGTGACGAGAATTCTTATGCCTTAAATTCGATTCTTGCATTGCATACTAAGTTATGGAGCATTGTTATGCTTACAACCCTATGAGGTGTGAATGTGCATGCTCATGAAAGTTGTCTTATAATCCATGAGGTTTTTTTTGATAATTAAATTTTCTCCATTCATCTAATCAATCCACCTGAGCTTGCTCCAAGCCACCCCGCGTGTGCCGATCGATTTTTGGCGGATGAAGTGATCCAACATCCGAGCATCTACACGACCCGACAACGAAAGAAAAGGCATGTATGTAAGAGGAGAAAGGAAAGGAACAAAGAGAGAGAGAGAGAAAGAGAAAGTGTGTGTGTGTGAGTGCATGAGAACATATGTATGTGCAGGAGTGAGAGAGGGGGAGGTTGTTAGAAGGAATCACTAGGGTTGGATACTTATTTGTGCACTTATTTTTTCCGTCTTCTCCAAGGTTACATTGGAGTGAAACTAGGGAATTAGGGCGATAAAAGCTGACCTAGCATTAGAAAGTTTAGGCAAAATATCCTTGTGTATAGGCACTTTCCCTTGGACTAAGAGGCTCATCAAGACTATACCTCAATCCCCCTCAAGTGCATATAGTGGGGATTCACGCTTTAATTATCAATTCGATGAGTATACAAACCTAGCCGAGTGTATGAAGACATGCATTCAAATGACGATCAATGCAAATGAGTTACTCAAAGAGTGTAAACAAGGCAAAGAATAATCCAAACAAGCTTCAACTGTCAGTCATGGTGTCACGATACTTGGAACAGCAGCCAACAATAAATTGAGCTTTTCTCTAAGCTCTGAACTCCAAATATAGCAAATAGGATATGCATTTCAAAGCTCTCGAGAAGACGCATCCAATGGTGGTACTTTCACTCAATTTTGACACTCCTACTTCAAGTTATGAGCAAAATACTGAGTCACGGGAATGACCTTCTTACACTTCAGCACTTCCTACACTTCGCACACACCTCAACAACAGTAAACAAACACTCTCATGGATAGACAACACTTCCTAATACTCTTTCCAAGCAACACACATGCATACAAGCTCACAAAGAAGAAGATACAGAGAGGAGAAGACACAAATTCGAATTTCTGTGCTCTTGATTCTCACAATGGCAAAAAGTCTTTACAAAGAGTCACAAATTGACTTATATACTTGTGCCATAAAAATGGTCCTTTCACACAAGAGACCGGCACTTTATTAACTAAAGACTAATTTCCTAATAATTTACATGGGTAAGCTCTAATCTTCTGTGGAGATGCATCTAGAGGACTCCTCTAGTGCATTTACCTCGGAAAATATATTACAAGAATGGTTATAATACAAAAATTGGGTGTCCAAATCGGAAAAATTTGGGGGCCCGTTTTTTTCTCTGCCTTGTGCTCTCTTTGCTATGCAACACTCTCCCCCTCTTTGTCTCTGTCGTCCCTTGACAAGCTTTACGTCTTGTCTTCAGTTTGTTGTCCGCATGCATCTTTTGGTCAGTTCTGCCTATTGGTTAGACTGGCATTACGTTTTAAGTTCCCTGTCCTGATTCTTCTTTTACATTCTTTGGGCCTGATGCATTTGTACTGCCTGTTCTTTTCTTTTCATCGCCCGCAACCCTTGGTCAGTTCTGCCTGTTGGTCAAACAGGTGTTCGGTTTTGATGGCCTCTTCTTAATTCTTGATTTACATCCTCTGGGCCTGATGTATTTGTCTGCCTTATAAGTCGGGTTGCCACGCACGCCACCAGTGGAAGGTATGAGGATGTGATGCTTCAGTATTCGATCTGGACCTTCCAAAGATCAAGAGGTTGAAGCACCCTCCTGTGGTTTCGGAACCGTTGGATATCTTCTTGCACTTCTTCATGGATACTTTCCTGGCCCTGGTCCCTCCTTCCACCTCCGTGCTTTCCCTTGATGCGTGCCCTTGCCGAGCTCTGTGCAGAGATGGGTGTTGCGCCCCTGCGGGGCTTTTTGCAGAGATATGTCTTCAGATATGATCTTTCTATTGAAGCTTCTTTCGTTGTCTTCTTCTTTTCTTCTTTTTGCTTGATTCTCCCTGAACACTGCCCCCCTCCTGAACTCTGTCGTCCCCGACAGGCTTTGACAGTCGACGGGAGTATGTTCTATATATTTTTTGCTCTGTTTCATTAAGCAAATTGGCTTCACGTATCATTAACTGTTTCCACTCTTCTGCCTTTACTCCATCGTTAGGTGGTTGTCTGTGGTCGGCGAAGAAGCTCAGTTCATATGCCACTAATATGGCATTCAAATTATATGACATCTTTATAAAGATTTCGGAATCTATCTCAAAAAATCCTGTAAAAAATGCTTCCTCAAACGTTTGCATATATGTACTTGGCAAGAACATAAGCCTGGAATAATAAGCCATTATGGTTGGTCGGCTAGGCATAACAGACAAATAAAAAATGAGGATCTCTGTTCCCTGATTAATACCAATGAAATTCAAAAATGTATAGGCTGCGTGTTTGAAGACCTTCAATACTATAAGTATCATACTGAGTATTTTATTTGTCATCTTTACAGTTAAATCGAGTACTGTTGCATAACTTTGCAGCCAAAATTCAATGGTTTTTACCATGTACTCTTCCGTAGGTAGATAATTATGTGGCAGACTTGGAAGCAGAGGGTAATTCAGCCACTGTTTATTTATAGCACCATTTTTTTGCATGTCCAAAAATTCCCTGGTTTCTCTTCGACGTGGTATAGGACAAAATGAAGAGTTTACCTGTAAGAAATATGGTGCTGCTTGCCAATGCACCCTGCAAATTCTTCTTGAGTGTAAGTGAATGTGTCATGTTTAAAGTTTAGCTGCTCGTCGGGACTTGTCTTTGTAATCTTCTTTATATATTGTCTTGTTTTCTCTTTCAATAATCCGTACGGAATGTTGAAAGGCTTCATTATCTTCTCTAAGTCTTTACCTTTAATCTTTGCTTCTTTCATGACTTTAATGACTTCGTTTTCAAAACTTTCTGTCAACCGGGACACCAATAGTGCCCGTTCCTTCTGACCTATTTCTGCAGTGTATGGCATTGGATGATCATCATGTATGTCCGCCATCTGCTCGTGTATTGGAGAATTATAAATCGGAGGAGATAGAGGACGTACCTCTACCTTGTCAGTAGGATTCTCTTTTGTTAGCTCTACTGGTGTCCCGATTGGTGCTTTCTGTTTGACTTGGATCTCTAATTGTGCTATGCATTCATTCTTTCCTTTCACTTCTTGCATTGCTGCTCTGAGCGCTTCCTTTGCTGCAAGCAGTTCATTGCCAATTTCTGCTATATTATCCATGTTTTCGTTGTAACTTGTTGCAAGTTTCCCATGGGCTGTATTCAATTGTTTTTGGAGCTCTGTGGTGTCTTGAATGTACTTCTGCTCCCATTCATTTCTTAATGCTTGCTCTTGTTGTAACAATTCTGTATATTTTGCAATCTGGTCTCGTAACTCTTTCTGATCAACATCTGTTGTTTCTTGTTTTTCAAGAGGTTGATCATATAGCAATGACTTCATGAGTTCTTTATTTCTATTTTGTAAACTGTCATTTTCTTCCATGTACACCTTTAATTGGGTCTCGAGCAAGGTGCTTCTAGCTTTCATTCTCTCTTCGTCGGCCTTGCTGGCTTCATGTAATCTTTGTAGGTCTGTGAGCTGTGCCTGGAGTTGGTGATGCTGGGTCATCAATGTATCACATTGTGTCTTTACCTTGAGTAACTCCATTCCTTTGTCTGCAATCTCTTTCTGGGCCTGGATTAGTTGTGCAGACAGTTGTTCACTCATAATTTGGAACTGATTCTTTTCCCTCATGGCTTTGTCATAGTCTGCATCTGTATCCATCATCTGTTGTTGTGTATCCATGGCCGTTTGTATCATCTGCTTGACCACCGGCTTTAATTGTGTGACATCCACATATAACCATGTTTTCGGGATACTCGGTTCTGCTCTTGTTGTCACATCTTTGCCTTGTGCTACATGTAATGTAGTGTCATGGGGCTGCCTAATATGAAGTTGGATCCTTGGCTCAGCCCCCATGTGGTCGATCTTGCTTTGTGGTGTATCATCTGGCACCTCGATCACAGTTGGCTCTTTGTTTTGGAGTAAACCTGAGTCCGCATTCACTGGAGTTTGTATTTCTTCTTCGATAAGTGGCTTGGGATTTTGATTATTCACGGGAACTTCCTTCACACTTATCTTTGATTGGTCATTTAGTTGAATCACATGCACATTGTCCACATGTTGTTCTATGTTCTTCGCTTGCGACTGTTGGTTGTCAGGTATGACTTCAACTTGATTAATTTCCGTCCATTCTTCTCATGAGTTTTTGTCCTTATATCAGTATCCAATGTATCTTTCTCAGGACTAGATTCTTCATTGGAGCTTGAATCTTATAAGCCCAGTGCTTTGTATCTGACAGCTTGTTCTGGGGTCTTTTCTTTACTCTGTTGTTGCTTTTCGTTACTTGCTTGTCTGTAGTGATGACCTTGAATATTTAGATTCACTTGCCCTTGCATGTATTGATGTGTCTCTTCTAGGGCTGCGGAGAGGTCTCTCTTTGTGATTGGTATTTGTGCTACAGGAATCTTTGGTAACGTATATGTCCTCTTTGACTGAGGTGTAGCTTGGGCTTCTTCCTCTCTCAGGCGCTTTGTACCCCTCATGGGTTTCTATGAATTGGTTCCTGCTTCTTCCACGGCAATAGCTGCTTTCTTTTTCCTAGGAACCGTAGCAGACTTTGCATATTGGGCTAACCCCTCTGAGGTTGGCTCTCACGGAGACAATTTTTCATATCAAGTGCCTCATAGATAAGTAAGGTCAAAGCAGAACTGCCATTTAGAAACTTTTTCTGACCCCACTTCTTCTTTGCTTCAAATAGTCGGTCTTGGACATAAGGAGTCATATTCACTTTGTTTCCAACTTGTTTCATTGCATGAGATAGTAGTTGTACAACAATCTTTTGCGGGGCTGTGTATCTATGCATACTCGGGAAACAAAAGTACTGATGCACTAAGCGGACAACATCTTCAATATCTGTTCTGTTAATATCCAAAAAGGATCTCTTTTTTGGATCATGACATTCCTCTTTGACATTGGTGATTCCTTCTTGATTCCATCCAAAAGCTTTGTTGATTAACTCATGAGTAAATTGAATGGTTTTCCAGGTTCCCACTTTATCCAATACTCGTGCCTCAGGAACTGATATCCTATTCACTGCAGGCTGAAGTGTGTTCATCACTTGTGTGCATCTTTGAAAATCTGGCAAATAAATAGGCAGTTTTAGAAGTGCCTCGATTCCTGCTTGTGTCCAGACATCCACCATGCGCGGTAATCCTTGTATGATAGTCTTGAAATCTTGCGAGATAATAGAGAAGTAGTGATCCCTATCCATAATCTTGATGGTGGCCATGAAAATGAGGTTCGACACTGGTTGGTCATCCGAAAACCAATGGCCTCTTGCTTTTGTTATGGATTCTAGTGGAAGAATTTGGACCTTTCCTCTTGCGTAGCTGCGGAATTAGTAGATGCCATCTGCACTCAATATAGAGTATGAATTAGTGGCCATATAGTATCAGAAACCCTCCTTCATTTGTCCTTCATAAGATTGACATTGCTTCGAGTGATTGGTGTCCTCCCTTCCCCGTGGGTGTGAGAAAGGTAATACCTGGGATTTTCCAAAATTTTTATATATTTTTATGTCTTTATCTGAAAGAAAAACAGAAAAGTGAGTTCATAGCTGAAGTGTTTATTAAATTTTTTAGTAATTTTCTTTAAATTATGTACAAGTGCTCTCCTATTTCCCAAGAAGGAAATGTGCTTCACTATCCTGAAATAGAAGAATATTGCGCCGAATGTGTGGCCTTGTAATGTGGCCCTATCATGCATACTTTGGATTCTGTTAACTCCCAATGTGTGCAACTTGAAGTATTTGTTTGATGCATGCAGCTCGTCGTGCTTTTCGGCATCCAAATCTGCTTCACTCTGTTGGAATGAATTGTATTTTCAACATTCCTGATGAATATGGGTCTTCTTATGTTGTACGTCTGCGTTTGCTGATGTTGGAACCTTGGAATAGTTTTTGGTGCAAATGTATACTCTTTCTCTGTCCTGCAACTGTTCATCTTTGGTTGTCTTGCCTTTGGAGCATACTGATTTTTCTTGAGCCTTGACTTTTCCTTCCTGATGATTGTCCTTTGAGCGCATGACTTGGGAATCCATATTTGTGTTCGGTCCGACTGGGCGGCTATTACTATCTTTGGAATCCATATTTTAGCAATTCGTTGTTGATCTCGACGTCCAAAGTCATTTGTCTGCTTCTTCGCTGGATTGTTCTGATGTCGACGATGTTTCTATTGTAGAAGATATGCAGCTACTTGATCCTTCCTTATCCAAGCCTGTCTAGTGTGAGGAATGGGGTATATTCTAATAGGTACAGACTTGTGATGATCCTGAGAACTAGTCTCTCTTGTGCATGGTGCTTCACTAAGGTTGGTTCTAGGTTGAATGGAACTCTGGTGACTTGTTAGATTAGAAGACGGTGTGCAAGTAGAATTCGGTTTGTCCTCACATGAAACACTTGATGAAGGGGTTTCCATAGTGCTAGTGAACATACATTCATGACTGTGTTCATTAGAGTGAATTTTTGGCTCTATACTTGCGGCTTTGATTGGGCCTTCGTCTAGCAAGCTGAATACTTCACGATGTCCTATCTTGGCTGAGATGTATCCTAAAGCCAATTGGATAGTCACTTCATATTCGTATATCCAGTCTTGACCTAGCACTAGCTCTTCCAATAAGTCCTGATCGTGACATACTAAGAGTTTTTGTTCCATAGTATTGTTGCCAAGGTGTAGAGGTAAGGTAATCTCTCCTATACACGTGGTGGTCTTTCCTCCTATTCCAATCAGCTGTGCCTTTGATGGACGTAATTCCTCTTTGAGTTGCTGAGTCAATGAAAATTTGATGCAGCTTATAGCAGCTCCTGTGTCAATGAGAGCATCCACTAAGTGGTACTCCGTTTTTCCGGCTCCCAAATTCAAATATGGTTGTGTCCTCTGTTGACCTAGGTTTTCAGTGGCTCTAAAATTAGCCATTGGGATGAGTTCTTCTCCTAATCGATATCTCTCATCTCTCTCTCTCATCCACTCTTTTTGTTTCTTGATTCGTTCTAGTGCTTCCTGTCTCGCTTCTTCTCGTATCCTTTCCTCCTCGATGCATCTATTCTTGCCCTTGATTAATCGAGACATTGTTTCTTCAGTCAATGGTTCTAGATATTTTTTCACTCGACATCCACTGATATAGTTTGGTAGTACTTCTCCATCTAGGGTTGCTAAGCTGATGGTTCCACTTGTGGATATACGATTTATGATCAACGGGCCATATCCTCTTTTCTGCAACTTCTTAGTGTGTTGTTTCAGAGTATATACCAAAACTAAATCTCCTTCCTTCAAATTTTTATCTTTTATATGAGCATCAAAGTAGGCTTTCTGTCGCCTTTTAGCAGCATAAATCCCTGCTACTGCTTGTAACCTAGTTTCATGAAGCTTCTCTATTTGATCCAATTGAGCTGAGAGTTCATGTCCCGTCCACTCATTAGTTGTTGCTACTCTGAGAGTGGGTATTAAGAAATCAATCAGTAAAATAGCATTCTGTCCATACACTAAGTTAAACGGAGTAGTGCCTATGGCGGTTTTGTAGGCTACTCTGAATGCCCATAAAGCATGATGTAATTGTTTATCCCAATCAGATCTACCATTGTTCACAATTTTTGTGAGAACTGTGCATAAGATTTTATTGGAACTTTGGGCTTGTCCATTGGTTTTTGGGTGATAAGGAGCTGATTTCTTATGAATTACTAAGAATTCATTCAGTAAGGCTTCTATAACTTCATTCACAAAGTGCGTACCTCTATCACTCACAATTTCTATCGGTAGTCCAAATCTAGTGAAAACGTTCTCAAAGAGAAACTTGGCAGTAGTTCTTGCGTCATTTTTCTTGGTTGCTTTGGCTTCAACCCATTTGGTCAGATAGTCTGTGGCTACAATTATATATTCGGCATGGGATCCTTTAGCTGGGGGACTAATAGGTCCTATGAAGTCTATTCCCCATTTAGTAAAAGCTCTGGCACTCATCATGGGTTTTAGTGGCATTTCATCCCTTCTAATTGGATATTTCGTTCGTTGACATGTATCACATCTTTGCACATATGTGGCTGCATCCTGATGTAAAGTTGGCCACCACATTCCAGCAAAGAGAATCATTTTTGCTATCTTATCTGCAGAGAAATGTCCTCCTGCAGCTCCTGTATGTGCCATCTCTAAAACAGCAAGATACTCGTCTTCATGAATGCACATTCGCAAATGATTATCTCTTCCTCGTTTAAAGATTTGTTTTCTAATAAGAGCATAGTCCTTACTTTGTTCCACAAGTGCTCGCTTTCTTGCTAGAGTGGCTCCTTCTGGGTACTCTTGGGTCTTTAAGAACTTTACCAGAGGCATGCTCCATCTTGGTGCTACAGTGGAGTAGCATAGAGTGGAGTTCTCTCCTGGATTCCGTTCTTGACAGGTTGGGTACGCTGATACATAGTTATGTGCATCCCTCTGCATGGTTGACCAATATATGCCCAATCTCCTTAGTGTTTGCCATGTTCCGTTCGCATTTAGATGCGTTTTCCATTGATTTACATGTGCTTTTTGAATCCACATTCCCTGTTCCTCTTCTTCTACACATCTCATGAGTAATCCATTAGAATCTTGGTGATACAAGCTTCCAGCAATGATATGAAGGTTTTTAGTCTTCCATAGGTCTTGAGTTCGATTTGGTGTAATCCCATCTTTAGGTCCATGCGTGAGTATAGGGATCAACTTTTCTGCCCATTGGGGACATACTTCGAGATTAAAAAGATACGTATCTGGCAAATCATCGGGTACTCCTATGGGTGGCTCCCCATGTGTCATCCTCGATAGGTAATCTGCTCTTATGTGGGTATTTCCTTTCTTTACTACTACCTCAAAATCAAATTCCATCAACAATAAGAACCATCGTACTAGTCGTCCTGTATTACAAGGCTTATTGACTAAGTACAGTAGGGCTTGATGATCAATGAAGAATTTGAATTTGTTTGCCAAAAGGTAATGTCAGAACTTTTTTACTGCATACACCATCCCTAGGCCTTCTCTTTCGGTTGTTGTATAATTGCGCTCCGCTTGATTTAATTGTCTACTGGCATAGGCTATAGAATTATCTAACTTTCATGTATCTGTAGGTTGGGCCAAGATGCAACCAATGGCAAACTTGGAAGCATCTACGTGAATGTGAAAGGGTTTGTTCCAATTGGGTACTCGAAGGATTGGTGCTGAACTCAATCGACTCTTTAATTCATTAAAGGCTTTCTCACATTCTTCAGTCCAGTTAAACTGTGTCAATAATGCATAGAGAGGTCTAGCAATTATGGCATACATATGTATAAATCTTCGGTAGTATCCACAATGTCCCATAAATGCTTGGACTTCTTTAGCAGTCTTTGGTCTCGGTAAGTCCAAAATTACTTTGATTTTGTCTTCATCTGTTGAGATTCCATTCTTAGAGACAATATGTCCTAATATCTTTCCTTGTCGAACCATGAAGACACATTTTTCTGGGTTGAGGCATACTCGATATTGTCGACATTTGGCAAAGATCTATTCTAGTTCAGGGATGTGCTCTGATCGTACAGCTGAATAAGTACATAGATAATCCACATATACCTCCATACTCTTTCTCAGGAACTCTTTGAATACATGGCACATCAATCTTTGGAAGGTGGCTGGGGCATTAGTTAGGCCAAAAGGCATAACCCTAAAGGCGTATACTCCCCATTCAGTTGCAAAGGCTGTTTCATGTTGGTCTTCTGGAGCAATGACTACCTGATTATATCCTGAAAAACCGTCCAAAAAACTATACACTTCCTTCCCTGCCACTCTCTCCAAAAGATGATCCGTGATGGGTAATGGATAACTGTCTCTTATGGTAGCGGCATTAACTTTTTTCAGATTTATGCATACTCTTAACTTCCCATTCTTTTTCGGTACAACCACCAAAGGTGATACCCATTCCGTGTGTTCGATCTCATATATGAATCCAGCATCTAACAACTTATCTATCTCTTCCTTTATCTTTGCTGAGTACACATCATTGTATGTATACGGTCTTTGTTTAGAAGGTTTGGCTTCGGATGTCATGGGGATTCTATGAGCACATATAGATGGATCTACTCCTTTCAAGTCCTTATAGGTCCAGGCAAAGACATCCCGATATTCCCTTATGAGGCGTATTAACTCTTGTTCTTCCTCCATTGAGACATCCTGTCCTATGAAAGTACATCGCTCCTCTCCTTCCTCTAACGTTACTACTATCTTCTTGGTTTGCTCTTTGTTGTCATATGCTATTCCCGGCTGTGCTTCTCGTTTTGGCATTTGAATAGAAATTCTTCTCTCTTCTACTTCATATTTTTTGAAGTGTGCGGGCACTTCAAATTGGTCTTCAGGCTTGTTTTCTTCATCAATTTTTGCTTTTTCTAATCCAAGCTCCTCTTTCTGTGTTGGTTCTTGATTTACTTCATTAGCTATGAAACTTATTTCTTGAGTTTCATTTTCTGTTTCAATGTGTTCTTGCTCCATTTCAATGCTCTCATAGTCTTCCTTCCATTCCTTTTCTATGACTTCTCCTTCTTCAGCCTCGTGAAGGACTACCAGATATAGACTAACGTCATATCCTTCCTCGTCAATGCATTCAGTCATGGTTATAATCACTTCTTCATTTACACACAGATCAAGAGTAGCTAAAATCTCCATCCAACCATGAGGTTCAAATTCTTCATCTAAGAATATTTGAGGCATATAGGCTGGATCTTGTACTGATCTAGCAACTCCTTGCTTTTGCTGCCATCCTTTTCTTCTATCCTCCTCCTTTTTTGTAGTTTGGCATATCCATAGATGAGTGTCTTCGTTCATCCATGATTGATCACTTGAACCTATACTATGAATCGACTGATTATCTTCCTCCTTATGAATCTGATTTAATTGTAAGGGGGGAAGATCTTGATATGTGTATGTGTGGAGATTTATTCTCGTGGTGGTTCCTTCATGCTGTAAATATACTGCGTCTTTTCCCCAATCTTGCACTACCTTTAGTTGCCTCATGAAAGGTCTTCCAAGTATCATTTCATAATTGCTAGGCCTTTCAAATTGACAAATCGCTAAGGTGTGCTCGAACTCAACTCCACAAGTGGTGAAAACTACTCGTTCCAATAATCCCAAGGGTCGTTCAGTGTGTCCATCTGCCATTTGTATCTTCATGCGTGTTGGTCTTAGAGCTGGTTTTCCCCATTTTTCCCAAATTTCCTTAGTTGCTATTCCTACTCCAGCTCCTGTATCTAAAATGGCTTTGGTGGTGTAACCCCTGTAGGTAATTGGAAGGCACGTGTTTCCTTTGTCTCCCTCCCTAAAATCTCCAACCTTATCGACTGGGATCTTCACCGTGTTTACTTCATCAAATATCTCCTTCTCTTCCGTCTTGATCTCCAATTGACTGGTCAGTTTCTCCTTCAAATGTGGTTTGATCTTCAAAAGTTCTTCTAATGTTAGGGTACAAGGGAATTTTACTTTTTTAAGGTGTTGTATGATATCCGATGTTTGGACTGATGGGTTAGGTTCTTTTTTCCTCATTGAGGGAATGCAATATAGTTCCGAATTATGTTCGTACTCTCCTATGTAATTTGGCAAAGCCTTTACTCCGTCATCTTCTTTGTCACTTGGATCCATTGGTAATATTTCTTCTGAATTCACTTCAGGTATTGAATCCTCTATTCCATCTTCAGCTTCTAGCTCTTCAAAGGGTGGTTCGATTCCTTCTACTTTCTTCCACCTGTCTTCTTGGACTCTTGCCCACAAGTCTTTAGGCCATTCCCGTTCTACTTCGGGAACAATGGATCCATCCCTTTTATCCTCACAGTAATTTCCATCATGTGTCTTACCTACTTCGGGCTTCTCGTGATCATTAGCAATGACACACTCTTGGAATTCTCTTTCGGAAATTCGTGTATTCGGTAGTGGAACAACAGGTTTTTCTAAGGTCTGTTGAGCGACTTCTATTAATTTTTTGCAGATCTCCAACCTCTCTTTCTCTAGGTCACCTCTAGGATATTCTCTTTCATGTTGTTCTATGGTAGGTCATGCTCTTATTCGTGCCTTGTACGCCTGAATCCACATGGCCAAATCCTCAGGCATGGGATCTACTAATACTGATCCTACCTCTTCTTTTTTACACTTTCCATTTTTATTTTCTTCTTCAAATTTCTGTTCCTCTTTTAGATTTTGTTCACTCTTCTCATTTTCCTTCTTCTGTAGTAACTTCTTTTCCTTTATCCTATCTCTTCGGTTCTTCCATCTTTGTGTCCGTTTGCTTACAACACTTTTCTCAGGCTCTTCCGCGTCTTCAACTCTCTGAGGTGTAGGTGTGTTCATTTCTCTGTCACCTTGATCATTTTCCTCAGTTTTGTCTGGAGTCTCTCTAGCTTTGGCTCTAGTTATGGCTTTCAATGGTACCGTGTACTCCTTATCGCTTCCTGATGATTCTATCACTTCTATCACGTTAATCTATACATTAGAGTTAACTTTGTTGGGGTTCTTGGGGCAATCTCTGAAAAGGTGTTCTTTACCACAGTCACTACAGTATCCTTCCCAGACTCGCTGTGGTGGTGGTGGGTTTGGTAGTGTACACTCTCTGATATAATGATCACCTCCGCATCTGTAACATGGTCCTCTAGGTACAGGCGGTCTGTTCATAGGTCAGGGGGGTATGGATGCCCTAGGGGCTGTGTACATCAATGACACATAGTCCTTCTCATATCCGTAGGAACTATTAGGTGCTTCCATGCCATATGCATATGGTTCGTACATTTGTCCATATTCTATCATAGAGCTCTCATAACTGGGATAGTTTCCTTGACTATGGTCATAAGACCAACACCCAAATCAGCCATAAGGCATCTGAGCCATACACACTCAACAATCGCTGTGAAAGCTTCCCTATACTCAGCCTCACAACTGGAAGTGGCCACTGTAGGCTAATTCTTGCTCAACCAAGATACACATGAGCTACCAAGCATGAAGCAAAAGCCACTAGAGGACACACAAGTGTCATAGCAACCAGCCCAATCAGAGGTAGAAAAAGCATGCAAATGGCGGTAGTGATCCCTCCTTAGGATAAAACAACCCAAGTAGCTGAGTACCACTCAAGTAGTGAAAGATGCGCTTAACCACCTACCAATGCTTGACTCCTAGGCAATGCATAAACCTGCTCATCTGTGAGATAGCAAAATGAATATCTGGCCGAGTAATGTATAAGTAAATCAAGCATCTAACAGCCTACTAATAGAGAACAACATCAAATGCATCTCCAACATCATGAAGACTTAGTCGTAAACTTGTCTCCATAGGAGTGGCAATAGGTTTACAGTTTTCAAGGCCAAAACACTACAATAATGTGTCAAAATATTTCGTTTGACACAAAGCCATTCCACCATCAACGTGCATAAACTGAATGCCCAAGTAATGATGCAAATGCCCCAAATTAGAAATCTCAAATGAGGCATGTAAATCAGCCTTGAAATCAGCAATATGCTTCTCATGAGGACCACTGAACAGTATGTCATCAACATACACCACAATGATCAGAAGTCCATCATTAGCACACTTGACATATATGGTGCTTTCAGTTGGACTGTTCTCAAAACCATGTGCAATCAGATAGGCATGTATCTTTTCATACCAAGCACGTGGTGCTTGCTTTAAACCATATCATGCCTTCTTTAACATGCGCACCTAGTTTTCATGCCCTTTCTGCACAAAGCCACGAGCTGAGAAACATACACTTCTTCATGCAAGTCACCATTCAGAAATGTTGTTTTAATGTGCAACTGATGTACATTCCAACCATGATGAGTTGCAAGTGCACACATGCTATGAACAATAGTCATTCGGAAAGTAGGAGCAAAGGTTTCATCAAAATCAATGCCTCTTTCCTATGCATAACCCTTTGCAACAAGCCTAGCCTTATACCTGTCAACTATATCATCACTTTTATGCTTCAGCTTGTATACCCACTTAGTGCCAATGGCCTTCTTGCCATGAAGCAAGTCACATAAAGACCAAGTACCATTCTTCATTATAGCACCATATTGAGATTGCATAGCAGCCATCCAATTTCTGGAATTTTGTGCTTCATCAAACGAAACAGGCTCACTCTCATCACAGAGACTAGAAGCAGCCATATCATAGCAATTTGATGCAAAAGAGGCACTGTGAGAGCCTGATTGAGTACGATATGACAGAGGTGCATCTAATTTGTTGTCACGCAAAGTTTTCACTAGCCATTTTGGCATAGTTTTTGCCTCCTCAATATCAGCTCTCTCATCAACAAGTGCATCATGTAAATATGCATCAAAAATGGGATGATCTGCATCATCACATGAAACCTGCAAAGGTTGAGAAGTTGCGTCATTAGGACCAGCACTAGACTGTCCACCTGTAAAAAGAGGTAGCAAAGTATCATACATGTCTTTGGAGCTAACAGATGTCTCCTTAGTACATGAAAGCAATGGCTGAATAACATCTTCCACAAAAACAACATCAAGACTAACCAGAATGCATTTAGTCTGTGGATGATACAGACGATGGCCTTTACATTTAGAACTGTACGCAACAAAAATACATTTTATTGCTTTATCATCCAATTTTATGTGATGTTGTTCAGGCACTAATGCATATGCCAAACAACAAAAAACACGTAGATGAGCAACATGTGGCTTGAGATCATACCAAGCCTCATATGGAGTGATAGATAGCAGCGCTTTAGTGGGACACCTGTTAAGTACATATGATGCATATGACACCCTCAAGCCAGAAACTATGTGGTAAAGGCTGACTCTTGACCATACACCTCGCCATCTCCATGAGTGACCTATTCTTTCGTTCAACAAATCCATTCTATTGAGGTGTATACGACACTGTACACTGGTGTTTTATCCCACGTTCAACCAAAAATGCATTAAAATCGAAACACATATATTCCCCCCCTCGATCAGATCAGAGGGTGCGCATTTTACATGCTGACATATTTTCAGCCAAAACCAAAAACTGTTTGAAGCACATGAAGAATTCGGACTTTGCCTTCAATGGATATACCCATACATGCCTGGAAAAATCATCGATGAAGGTCTCGAAGTAAAGATAATTTCCAAAAGAAGGTGTCTGCATAGGACCACAAACATCACTATGTACAAGCTATAATTTTTGAGTAGCCCAAACTGAACCATCTTTTGGAAAGGAAAATATTATTTGGCATGATTTTGAGTTTCTTTAGTAATGCTCTTTTCTTTGCATGTTAGTAGAACATTTCTTGTGTATTTTGCAAGCCTTTAAATTTCAAGAAACACACGTAAATTATACTTTCAACTCTAACTTCATTAGGATCTTAAGTTGAGCTTCCACCAAACATCTCATCTTATGCAAATTTAATTATAAAAAAGGAAATTGAAATAATACTTCCCTGAATCATCCTTAATGATGATCCACTTGATTGCATCCTCTTCATCCTCATATATCATTTGCATCTTCCCTTCGATGTGCCAAAAGAGCCATCCATATCTTGATGTAGCTTCCTTCTTTCCTTCTTGTGAATGTATGTTGTCCTTTGTATAGCTCTAATCAAGCTATCCTGCTCCCTTTGATGTGCCCCCTCCATTGTTCGTGCCCTTGAAGATTGTTACATAATGGATTCATGCATCTCAGCTTTTGAATGCTCTTGGACTCCCAATTGTTAAATAAAAGGAAGCCTAAGATATATTTATAGATCAATTTGGGCATCGTAAACTCTTATTGCTATGTTTTATGTGAAGAAGAATGGAAATGTAAAACATGAGTGACTCAACGTGCAAGAAACCAAGAAATTTCAAGTGTAAAACAATATGTGCAGAGATGGATTGAATAAATAGATGCATGAGAGCAACAACCTCTGCAAGCTTATTGTTGTTGAAGAAAATGATGCAGAAAAATGAAGAAGCAAGAAAATGATGGCCACAAATGTATGTATATTTCTTCCATGTAGTGTGCAGACCGTTCTGAATGGTCTTCCTAATTCATATCAGAGTTTTGCTTCTACTCTTCGGTTGATGATGAAAGGAAATCCAAATGCCTTGTCATTTGAGGAGTTAGTCTCTATTCTGTTCCAAGAAGATCAGTCGAGGTAGAATAGGTCCATTATGTGTGTTGCAGATCAAGCTTTCCTGGCTAGTTAGAAGGGCAAAGGAAAATGGAGCTCTTCAATTAGTAAGCAAAAATCAGCCAATTCTACACAATCGAAGAGGGAAGAAAAAGATAAAAAGAAATCAGAAAAGCAGAAATTGTTTTGCAAGTATTGTAAAGGAAATGATCATATCATAAAGAAGTGTCCAAAACTGGCTGCTAAAGAGGCAAAGAAGAAAGAGGCTGGAATGGTTGTTGTAGAGGCCTCTACACTTTCACTTTGTCAGATGCTTTGTTTGTGCCAGGGATCAAGAAAAATCTGTTATCAGTTTTTGCATTAGCCAAAATTGGCTTGGTTGTGAAATTTGTTGATGACAGATGTTGAATTAGCCTTTTGGTCCAAGGAAAAAGTGATTATCCGGGACTTTATGTTGTTCAAATCCCTCGGAATCGGTCTACTTGTATTACCCAGAGCCCACAATTATCGCACAATGGATTCTTCCTATGTCTATGCACTAGCTCATATGTTCCCGGCAGACGCACCAAATGAACGGTTCTTAATGCCGCAGGAAAAATGCCTTACACATGCTTATATTTTTCCCAATTTGCTTGCACTCTATTACCTTTTCTTACTCCAAGTCTATGCACGTGAACGGGGACCAAAACCTACGGATCGCTTCTCGGGATTGCTCTTCTTGCTTCCCCGTTGTCCTTCTCTTACTCTCTCTTACACGTCTCCTCACGCTTTCTCTTTCTTTCTTTCCTTCGCGCACTCTTCCTCTCTCTCTTTTCCTTAATCCTTCTCACACTTCTCCTTTCTCACTCTCTTTCCCTTTCTCTCTCTCTCTCTCACACACACACACAAGCCTAATAATTCCAAAATCAATGATCGCATGTAACATTAACAAGCTATATGATCAATAGCATACCAAATGCTGCATTCTAACGCCATGGTCTACACACGCGCCCACTGTTTGATATATCAGCATACTCGAATTGCAGATAATAAAATAGATGCCTACCTTGGTTGCATACACATCCATTTCAATTCATTTTACATTCTTGTGACAGGTCATTAAGAAGCAAATGTCCATTGAAAACCTCAAGGTTTGAGCAAAGTCACACCATTGACTAGGAATCAAACTTTTGTGTTTGACGGAACCGAACTGTCAACATAATAAGCCGATCAATAAGTGATCAGCATCACATGACTTCAGAGAAAAAATTTATCGCTTGCAAGAGAAAAACAACTAGCAAGAGATACTAATGATCTTTAGCCGTATCATCCTTGATAACATCCTCATATGTAGCCTGCTCACTATGGTTCTCATCTGTGGCATTTCTACATAGATTGCCTCCATAAAAATAGCTATTTAGTTATTCATTTCCGATACCACACAAGGAAAGCAATGACCAACTGAATCTTGAACCACAAAAACAAATGATAACGACGAACAGCACAAGCATCGGCTCCCTCACTCACACCCACTCTTCCCTATTTTCTTTCTTTCCCTCACACACTCCTTTAGGCTTGCCTCCCACACATTCACTCACACTTGTATCCTTGCAAGCCTTCTGCTTCGTGCAACAAGAGGAAACTAGAACAACGAAATACAAAGCACAGGTTAAAAAGCGCTCATTTCAGATTTATATAGCGAGATAGATTTGAGGTGAAAAGTTCACAGTTCCGAACAACATATTTACTCAGCATATCAACTTATTAGCAATCATCAATGGTTTCCTGTTCCTTTAAGGGTTTTGTTGTCTCAATTCACAGGTTCTAGAAAGCATTAATTGCAGCACTGAAAACGGACTACCAGAATAATTGATAGTGGCCTGCTTAGAAAAAGCCCATGCATCTCACTTGAATCGATGCTGGAAATCAGAATCAGACATTTGAAACGAAATCAGAATCAGACATTTGAAATTTGGATTATGGATCTCGGAAGGTTCTATTCCGTAGAATTTATCTAGCACATAAAGGCCTCTGCATGATTTGCTTCAGTGAATTACTACGCTGTTCACGACCGATGCAAAGATGCCGATTTCCATTTTGTTACAGATGTTGTGCTGCTGTATCATAACCATACAGATACTTCGCACTACGTTGAACAGAGCTCACAAAAGGAGAGCACACTAACCTTGTGGAGATGAAAAGACATCTCCTGCACCTGAATTGTGATATCGCTAGGAAGTCCTGGAGAACAAAACCATTCTTGCCCCTTCCGCAGAAATACATTTGGCTTGGAGCCGAGCTTGATGGAGGAAACTGCCGTCGTGAGAAGGACCCCGAAAGATCTCTGCGAGTTTCAAATTCTCCTGGAGGAGCAATGGTAAAGAAAGAGAAGGGGAAACTAGCACTAGTTCGTGTGAGCACGCCCACCATTGACCATAGCCGCAGCAGCTCGGATATGGTGTGGGGACCAATGAAGACTTAAGGATCAGATGAGAACTCCAATAGCCCCATGAGTATATGCACGACTGGAATTGTCTCCTCTGCCCTCTCCGGATGAGCTTCTATGGCAGCTTCCAATCTCCCCCGCAGATTATGAGAGCTTCCCCCCTTTTCGCAGCTGGCTGGAGGACCCCCCCTTTTCCGTTTTCTCGTCAGAGAAGTGGGGCGGTAGAGGAATGAAGAGAGAGAGTCCAAAACGAATACGCCTGCTCTCTACAGTTCGTTTCTCTGTCAGTACTGAAAAAAACAAACCCGCCCCAGTGCCCATGCCTTCTTTCACTTCACAAGCCACATTTTTACTGGAATATCATCATGAATTTCGACCAATTTCATGTTTACACATCTCAAACGTTGAACTTCACACAACCAAATGTGAAGTGAAGTACTTTGAAAAGAATTATCCCTTGAATATCAGACCTTGAAATATCAGACCTTGAAATGGCACGTCTCATCCCAAGGAGGCTCGCTACTAGAGAATCGTCAATGAACAAAGTGGCTGACCTTGAATAAGAAATACAGGTTCTAAAGATCCAAAGCTTAGTCTTGTTACAAAAAGAGCTTGAGATCTTGCTTCCTGCAGTGGCTGAAGTGATAAGATTGCACCTCGCATATTTTTGAAACTACACATTTATGTCACTAAATTATAATGTTTCTCCCAAACTTCATGGTCCTCAGCTCACTGTTGTCATCCTTAAAATGCTAGAACCACCAAAAGAGACAAATCGGTGTTTACTTCTGTCAAGCGTGTAATACGTGAAGAGGAAGGCTGAAAAGACAGAACAGATGTGGAAGAAGGAAAGTCATTTTTTTTGAGGAGACAGCACGAAAACATCCTTTAGAGACTGCTGCAATCGACCTGCCATTTTGCCTCTTCAACAAACCCTTTTGGTGCTCTATTTCCAATCAAGTGACTGCTCAGGAAATCAGTCACATCATCCAAGAGATACTCGAAGACTGTTCTAGGATCATCATCTTCATTCAACAGCTTTCCGTCATTAGCATCAAGAACTGCTCGCTTATCAAATGATGCTCTCCTTTTCAGAAAATCCGTCGATGAAGTAAATTCGAGCTCAAAAGACTTATTTCCAATTGGAGGCCTTATTGAGTCCATGCCTTCTTTCAGAGCATTCTCACCATACTTATCATAAACATTCCTCTAGCTTCTTGAACCTTGTAACAGTTGCCAAAAGCTCCTCTTGTGTCACCAAGGAGATCCCAGGCCTCATGTTCTGCTTCAAAACATCCGATTTCAATGCGACATGGCATGCCGAAAGCTCCTACAAACTGAAATCCAACATATTTTCCTGCCAAATAGAACCGATTAGTGCATCAAAATCAACCATTTTTGGGGCTAACATACTTCCCTCTTCTTATTTGCGAAGTCGTCCTCGACGAGTCACTGTTGCTGCAATAAAATCCAAACAATTATGAACATGTCAATTTCCAATTAGTTCACATACCTTTCATCGAGTCGCCACTTCCACTGAACCTGCACTCATTAAAGCCATTAGTGCTCAAAAATCACTCATAAATACATTCAAATCAATCACATCCAAAATGATTCAAGAACATGCACATACACGCAATTCCATTTCAGCCATGCATCAATTTGCCCATACATTCCATTATGAAAAATGGTCTCAACCAAAATAACACATGCACACTTTCCCATGTTTTACACCTGCAACTACCATTGCGGAAACAGAAAAGAAAATACCGAAATAAACAACAACAACTGAAATGAACCCACTCTGAGATGCAAAAATACCCAAAATGCATACCCCTTTTATTGATCTACTATTCGCTATGTACAACCATTTCATGACTAGACGTTCCCGAAGGATCCCCATCGTCGTCCTACAAAAATCATCGAAACTCGAGTGCAAGTCAAGACATACATCAGAACCCTAGAGTGTCCCAAACACTAGAAAAACCCTCAGATAGAGCACACAAGTTATAAAGCACTACCGTTGCATTACCTCGCTAAAGCTTCATCCATAAATACATATAGAGTCTCCGTGCCTTCAAGAATGTTGATCCAAAGTGGGCTGATCTGTTGCAAGCCAATACATACCAATCACACAAGCAACTAACATTCCCTTCCAGGCGATCATCGCCCTCTCCTCTCTTTCTCTCCCCCTCAGGAGTGGGGAATAACTTCATATGAAAATTTTATTTTAATCACACGTTGGCCTACATTGACACTGGATGCGATTCGTGGACCTGACCACCCGATCAGGTTGATTCCACCCATCTACCAACGCAATGCAGCGCACAACACACAAACATACAAGAATGACACATACATATCAGCTAGCCCATAACGAAGCTGGATACGGCTCGTGGTCGTGACTGCCCAGCCACGATGGCTCCACCCACCTACCAACCCGTTATGACGCGTAGCGAAGACACAGACATATACATCCCAAGCCTATGGCGAAACTAGCTGCGGCTCGTGGTCCTAACCACCCGGCGAGGATAAATCCACCCACCTACTAGTCCACCATAGCGCATTGGTACGATCACACAACACATTTTCTTTTTCTTTTCTTTTCTTTTTCATTTTTCTTTTCATAGTTAATTAGTTCACCCAGGTCCTGAGAATTAGGGAGAGGAAGAAAGGGACTTTTCCCACTGTTCCCACACATACAAGCAAAACAGATACACTCTAGCCTTTGACAGATCAACCACTTCTTCACTTCATTCTCTCAACTACAGACACTACATATGTATTCATCGATTCCACTTTTCACTTGGTAACTACAACCAGCTATGCCTTAGTCCCTCGTATACCTATCCCTAGGTGTCCTAGAATGTGAGTCCCCGGGATGTCTCATGTAGTCTCACATCGTACTCGAATCCCGACAACTTCTCTAAGGCGAGTCAGGTTCAACTTCAGGAGCTCCGTCATCACTTCCTAGCGATCAGCCATTAGTTGCCTAGTCCTCAGTGATCCTACATAGTAGCACACTTGGTTTACCAGTTTCTGCAATTCCAACAAACAAAAGGTAAATTGAATGAACAAGTAGAGAAAGGCCTTCTCGTTTCGTTCTCGTATCCAACCACACATCTCTCGTGAGAACACCCAAATCACACAAAAAAGCGCCATCATCCAACGGCTCACTCGAAGTCCTATCCATGCACATTCACCTATCGATCCTTGTACGTTCGGCTCGCTATCCTGACATTTAATCCAATCAAACCTCCTTCGAATAACTCTGGCATGCTCGACATGGGCCAATCCTAACTCCTTTAGGCCATCGCCAGTCCTGCACGTATTCTTTGCATGAAGCACTTTACTCTCTGTACTCTTTTCTGGTGCAATTCCTAATGCATGTTTTTTCTCCAATCCTTCATGTATGAAAATCCTCTCTTTACCAACACCTTGGTTCTCCTTATCCCTTGCTTTCAAGAGGTTCTCCTTTCGATCAACTAATTCCTTGCTAGAACTGTCGTGATCCACACACCACTTTTCTCTCCCGGATCTACCCTTGCCTTCGTGCTCCCCCTTGCATGTACCCTTGCTCATGGCATTATGTACTCTCCTGGTGCTAGATGATAGCTGACTTTCTTGGTTCCTTGTCAACTTTTGATGATATCCTCGATCACGAGTTCTAAAAGAGCATTTTCTACTTTTCGAAGGGTATTCCCTCCTTGCATGAGGATCCACCACCTGGCTCATTTTCTTCTCCTTCTCCACCGGGTCGATGTGCATTGTATAGCACTCAGCCTCGCCTGTACTTGCCAACCATCTTAGGAGTTCCTGATCGGAATCGTCGTTATAGAGCAATGGATTTTGATACTCTCCCATCTTTGTGTCTTGATTCTTAAAGAGCTGTAAGTTGAACCCGTCTTGAAGCAGATTCTTGTAGGTGTCCGTGTTCAAAGAAAACCTAGCTCGTGCACTCTCGTGCCTTGCTTTCTCCTTCTCTTTCCTTTCCATCTCATCGACTATTATTGTCTTTTTCTTGTTGCTTGAGGGTGGGGATACTTGTATTTGAATCCGATCAGACTTTGGCCCTATCGAAATAAAACCTGTGCGCCAGTCATGCACACATTCGGCTTGCACCAGCCATGGCCGTCCAAGTAGGATCGAGAAGGTAGCCTCTGAGGTCCTTGGTCTTACTATCAGATAATCAACTTTAAACTCTAAACCGCCCACAATTGTACTTACATTCTTCAAAAGGCCCGCAGGCTTCACTTGTGTTTGATCTGCCATCCTCAAAGACATCGGCGTCTCTTCCATGTGGTTAAGGCCCAAAGCTTTCATCATGAATTCAGTCATCAGGTTGACTGCGGCTCCACTATCTAACTGAGCACCAGGGACTGCATATCCTTTAATCTCGATCGTCACAGCTGGAGCATTTGAATCAATTTGCGTCGTGATGCTTTGAATGATTCCTTGGACATCCTTGTCTTGTCTCTTTTTGTCTCGAGCTTTCCTCGGCTTCTTAATATATTCGTTATAGAATTGTTTCCTATAGACAGGCGAACATTTTAGCAATGTGCCAATGTCCAGCGTGACTTCAGTGTCAGCAAGTAACTTCACAATATCTACTTCTTCCGAGCTTTGTCTTTCCTTTCTAGTTGTAGGAGCTTTCAATCTTTCAGGGAAGGGTGCTATGCCCGGCACAAACTCCTTGGTTACTGGTGGAAGGATCTCAATTTCTTCCCCATCCTCAAACTCTTGCTGCCCAACAAATCTTCCAACTTGGTTTTCTACCTCTTCGTGTTCAGCTATCCTTTCTTGACTCCCTTCTTCACCTTCGCCTCCTGGATTCTTCTTCGAGTACTCTTGAGTTCTTGTGACTACTGCCACAATTGGATCTTTGTGTGGGTTCTTGGCCTCGTAAGCATCCACAAAGTGCATCGACGAGCTAGAGCCTTCTTGAGGGTTCGGTGTCTTGAACACTACTCCGATCGTAGGAACGTGCTCGTGGGCTCTCGATGTGGGATGCATCTGAGTATCAACATAGTTCGAGGATCCTACTGGTCCTTTTTCCTTGCCGGCAGAAGCTCTTCGTTTTGGGCAATCTTCATCAAAGTGGCCCTCCCCACTACAGTACCTACATAATGGAGTATAATCAATTGGCTTCTTTTCATTTGGACATCTAGATTGAGTATGGCCAAA
Organism: Ceratopteris richardii; assembly: GCA_020310875.1. NCBI lineage: Eukaryota > Viridiplantae > Streptophyta > Polypodiopsida > Polypodiales > Pteridaceae > Ceratopteris > Ceratopteris richardii. The sequence continues at coordinate 175,600,677 of CM035423.1, read as the reverse complement.
GCCATGACATCTCCAGCACTGGACTGGACCATCTCTTCTTTGATCACGCGTGGCTCCTCTTGGATAGTCTCCTCCTTGACCCTGAGCACCATATCCATAAGTAGGTCTGTTTTCCCAACGAGATGTAGGTGGTACACTTTGAGCAGGCAATCCCGTGTAAGGTCTTTCTCTTGTATCTCCTGCTTTCATGGTCCTTTCTTCATAGGCTCTCTTGTTGTAACATCGGTCCTCTGTGTGATTTGTCCTTCCACAAAAAGTACAATGCATCCTAGGTGGCGACCTATCTGTGAATACTCTCGAGACTGTAGGGCATTCTGAAGCCAAATGGCCATAACCATGACACTTTCCACACCATGTATTCGATCGAAACACTTGATTCGGGTTTGTTGTGACCTCTGGTTTTACTGTGTATGTCTCCTGAGTTATTGTGGCAGCTTTTATAGCTTGTGTGACCAACTCCAATATTCGTTCTTCAGTTAGCGCAGGTTTTACCTCGCCTGGCATGCTAGTGGCAGCTACAAAAGCTGGGGTCGTCAATGCGGGACTTCCTTGGCCATGATCTTTCATCGGTATGTTTCCTAGGCCTCCCATAGGCTCGTATAAGAGTTCCATCTTCCTTTGTTGGCATAATTGTACTTCCTCCCAAAGCCTCGCTTGTTCCTTAGCATCCATTAAGGTCGCAGGTCTTGTCAGGCTGATGTGCTGCTGTGCCGTAGGATCTCGCAATCCTGAAATGAATCTACGTTTCAATGTCTCATCATTCGGAGCATTCACGCCCATTTTTCTTACCAAAGTCTCCATTCTCTGAATATAGTTGTCGATGCTCTCATTGACTCCTTGTCGCAAATAATCCATTTGTTGGGCCAATCTATCTTGGAAGCCTTGTCGTCGAAATTTTGCCAAGAAGGCTTCCTTGAGCATTTGATAAGTTCCACGCTCTTGTGGTGTCAAATTTCCATACCAATTGGCTGCCTCATCACGGAGAATAGCCGGAAAAATTCTCAACCTTTGATCCTGGTCAACTACATCATTGGCCTCACAAGTAACCTCAAACAACTGGATAAAACTATCCGGATCTTCGTCCCAAGTACCTGAAAACTTGGTGAAGTCCCCCAAGTGAACTGAAATCCGCTGAGCCATTTCGAACAGAGGTGTGATGTCAATATCACTTCGATCCCAAAAATTTAGCACACGTGGCTTCAGGATCCCTCCTTCAAATTGTCGTACTTGATTCGCGACTCTCCTACGGGAGTACACGTTTCTGACTGATTTCTTCGAGCCGATCGAAGTCCACTCACCTGGCGGTTCCCACCTTCTTCTTTCTCTTTCAAGGGCTCTTCTCTGAGCGCGTTCCTCTCTTTGAGTTTGTGTTGCTCCTGACGTGAGCTCCCCTCGCTCATGTACTAGATCGCGAGGTCCGCAAGCTCGGCCAACCTGTGGCGCTAGGCGAACCTATGGCACTCTCTTATAGAGACGTACCAAGCTATTCCCGGCAGACGCACCAAATGAATTAGCCTTTTGGTCCAAGGAAAAAGTGATTATCCGGGACTTTATGTTGTTCAAATCCCTCGGAATCGGTCTACTTGTATTACCCAGAGCCCACAATTATCGCACAATGGATTCTTCCTATGTCTATGCACTAGCTCATATGTTCCCGGCAGACGCACCAAATGAACGGTTCTTAATGCCGCAGGAAAAATGCCTTACACATGCTTATATTTTTCCCAATTTGCTTGCACTCTATTACCTTTTCTTACTCCAAGTCTATGCACGTGAACGGGGACCAAAACCTACGGATCGCTTCTCGGGATTGCTCTTCTTGCTTCCCCGTTGTCCTTCTCTTACTCTCTCTTACACGTCTCCTCACGCTTTCTCTTTCTTTCTTTCCTTCGCGCACTCTTCCTCTCTCTCTTTTCCTTAATCCTTCTCACACTTCTCCTTTCTCACTCTCTTTCCCTTTCTCTCTCTCTCTCACACACACACACACAAGCCTAATAATTCCAAAATCAATGATCGCATGTAACATTAACAAGCTATATGATCAATAGCATACCAAATGCTGCATTCTAACGCCATGGTCTACACACGCGCCCACTGTTTGATATATCAGCATACTCGAATTGCAGATAATAAAATAGATGCCTACCTTGGTTGCATACACATCCATTTCAATTCATTTTACATTCTTGTGACAGGTCATTAAGAAGCAAATGTCCATTGAAAACCTCAAGGTTTGAGCCAAGTCACACCATTGACTAGGAATCAAACTTTTGTGTTTGACGGAACCGAACTGTCAACATAATAAGCCGATCAATAAGTGATCAGCATCACATGACTTCAGAGAAAAAATTTATCGCTTGCAAGAGAAAAACAACTAGCAAGAGATACTAATGATCTTTAGCCGTATCATCCTTGATAACATCCTCATATGTAGCCTGCTCACTATGGTTCTCATCTGTGGCATTTCTACATAGATTGCCTCCATAAAAATAGCTATTTAGTTATTCATTTCCGATACCACACAAGGAAAGCAATGACCAACTGAATCTTGAACCACAAAAACAAATGATAACGACGAACAGCACAAGCATCGGCTCCCTCACTCACACCCACTCTTCCCTATTTTCTTTCTTTCCCTCACACACTCCTTTAGGCTTGCCTCCCACACATTCACTCACACTTGTATCCTTGCAAGCCTTCTGCTTCGTGCAACAAGAGGAAACTAGAACAACGAAATACAAAGCACAGGTTAAAAAGCGCTCATTTCAGATTTATATAGCGAGATAGATTTGAGGTGAAAAGTTCACAGTTCCGAACAACATATTTACTCAGCATATCAACTTATTAGCAATCATCAATGGTTTCCTGTTCCTCTAAGGGTTTTGTTGTCTCAATTCACAGGTTCTAGAAAGCATTATTTGCAGCACTGAAAACGGACTACCAGAATAATTGATAGTGGCCTGCTTAGAAAAAGCCCATGCATCTCACTTGAATCGATGCTGGAAATCAGAATCAGACATTTGAAACGAAATCAGAATCAGACATTTGAAATTTGGATTATGGATCTCGGAAGGTTCTATTCCGTAGAATTTATCTAGCACATAAAGGCCTCTGCATGATTTGCTTCAGTGAATTACTACGCTGTTCACGACCGATGCAAAGATGCCGATTTCCATTTTGTTACAGATGTTGTGCTGCTGTATCATAACCATACAGATACTTCGCACTACGTTGAACAGAGCTCACAAAAGGAGAGCACACTAACCTTGTGGAGATGAAAAGACATCTCCTGCACCTGAATTGTGATATCGCTAGGAAGTCCTGGAGAACAAAACCATTCTTGCCCCTTCCGCAGAAATACATTTGGCTTGGAGCCGAGCTTGATGGAGGAAACTGCCGTCGTGAGAAGGACCCCGAAAGATCTCTGCGAGTTTCAAATTCTCCTGGAGGAGCAATGGTAAAGAAAGAGAAGGGGAAACTAGCACTAGTTCGTGTGAGCACGCCCACCATTGACCATAGCCGCAGCAGCTCGGATATGGTGTGGGGACCAATGAAGACTTAAGGATCAGATGAGAACTCCAATAGCCCCATGAGTATATGCACGACTGGAATTGTCTCCTCTGCCCTCTCCGGATGAGCTTCTATGGCAGCTTCCAATCTCCCCCGCAGATTATGAGAGCTTCCCCCCTTTTCGCAGCTGGCTGGAGGACCCCCCCCCTTTTCCGTTTTTTCGTCAGAGAAGTGGGGCGGCAGAGGAATGAAGAGAGAGAGTCCAAAACGAATACGCCTGCTCTCTACAGTTCGTTTCTCTGTCAGTACTGAAAAAAACAAACCCGCCCCAGTGCCCATGCCTTCTTTCACTTCACAAGCCACATTTTTACTGGAATATCATCATGAATTTCGACCAATTTCATGTGTACACATCTCAAACGTTGAACTTCACACAACCAAATGTGAAGTGAAGTACTTTGAAAAGAATTATCCCTTGAATATCAGACCTTGAAATATCAGACCTTGAAATGGCACGTCTCATCCCAAGGAGGCTCGCTACTAGAGAATCGTCAATGAACAAAGTGGCTGACCTTGAATAAGAAATACAGGTTCTAAAGATCCAAAGCTTAGTCTTGTTACAAAAAGAGCTTGAGATCTTGCTTCCTGCAGTGGCTGAAGTGATAAGATTGCACCTCGCATATTTTTGAAACTACACATTTATGTCACTAAATTATAATGTTTCTCCCAAACTTCATGGTCCTCAGCTCACTGTTGTCATCCTTAAAATGCTAGAACCACCAAAAGAGACAAATCGGTGTTTACTTCTGTCAAGCGTGTAATACGTGAAGAGGAAGGCTGAAAAGACAGAACAGATGTGGAAGAAGGAAAGTCATTTTTTTTGAGGAGACAGCACGAAAACATCCTTTAGAGACTGCTGCAATCGACCTGCCATTTTGCCTCTTCAACAAACCCTTTTGGTGCTCTATTTCCAATCAAGTGACTGCTCAGGAAATCAGTCACATCATCCAAGAGATACTCGAAGACTGTTCTAGGATCATCATCTTCATTCAACAGCTTTCCGTCATTAGCATCAAGAACTGCTCGCTTATCAAATGATGCTCTCCTTTTCAGAAAATCCGTCGATGAAGTAAATTCGAGCTCAAAAGACTTATTTCCAATTGGAGGCCTTATTGAGTCCATGCCTTCTTTCAGAGCATTCTCACCATACTTATCATAAACATTCCTCTAGCTTCTTGAACCTTGTAACAGTTGCCAAAAGCTCCTCTTGTGTCACCAAGGAGATCCCAGGCCTCATGTTCTGCTTCAAAACATCCGATTTCAATGCGACATGGCATGCCGAAAGCTCCTACAAACTGAAATCCAACATATTTTCCTGCCAAATAGAACCGATTAGTGCATCAAAATCAACCATTTTTGGGGCTAACATACTTCCCTCTTCTTATTTGCGAAGTCGTCCTCGACGAGTCACTGTTGCTGCAATAAAATCCAAACAATTATGAACATGTCAATTTCCAATTAGTTCACATACCTTTCATCGAGCCGCCACTTCCACTGAACCTGCACTCATTGAAGCCATTAGTGCTCAAAAATCACTCATAAATACATTCAAATCAATCACATCCAAAATGATTCAAGAACATGCACATACACGCAATTCCATTTCAGCCATGCATCAATTTGCCCATACATTCCATTATGAAAAATGGTCTCAACCAAAATAACACATGCACACTTTCCCATGTTTTACACCTGCAACTACCATTGCGGAAACAGAAAAGAAAATACCGAAATAAACAACAACAACTGAAATGAACCCACTCTGAGATGCAAAAATACCCAAAATGCATACCCCTTTTATTGATCTACTATTCGCTATGTACAACCATTTCATGACTAGACGTTCCCGAAGGATCCCCATCGTCGTCCTACAAAAATCATCGAAACTCGAGTGCAAGTCAAGACATACATCAGAACCCTAGAGTGTCCCAAACACTAGAAAAACCCTCAGATAGAGCACACAAGTTATAAAGCACTACCGTTGCATTACCTCGCTAAAGCTTCATCCATAAATACATATAGAGTCTCCGTGCCTTCAAGAATGTTGATCCAAAGTGGGCTGATCTGTTGCAAGCCAATACATACCAATCACACAAGCAACTAACATTCCCTTCCAGGCGATCATCGCCCTCTCCTCTCTTTCTCTCCCCCTCAGGAGTGGGGAATAACTTCATATGAAAATTTTATTTTAATCACACGTTGGCCTACATTGACACTGGATGCGATTCGTGGACCTGACCACCCGATCAGGTTGATTCCACCCATCTACCAACACAATGCAGCGCACAACACACAAACATACAAGAATGACACATACATATCAGCTAGCCCATAACGAAGCTGGATACGGCTCGTGGTCGTGACTGCCCAGCCACGATGGCTCCACCCACCTACCAACCCGTTATGACGCGTAGCGAAGACACAGACATATACATCCCAAGCCTATGGCGAAACTAGCTGCGGCTCGTGGTCCTAACCACCCGGCGAGGATAAATCCACCCACCTACTAGTCCACCATAGCGCATTGGTACGATCACACAACACATTTTCTTTTTCTTTTCTTTTCTTTTTCATTTTTCTTTTCATAGTTAATTAGTTCACCCAGGTCCTGAGAATTAGGGAGAGGAAGAAAGGGACTTTTCCCACTGTTCCCACACATACAAGCAAAACAGATACACTCTAGCCTTTGACAGATCAACCACTTCTTCACTTCATTCTCTCAACTACAGACACTACATATGTATTCATCGATTCCACTTTTCACTTGGTAACTACAACCAGCTATGCCTTAGTCCCTCGTATACCTATCCCTAGGTGTCCTAGAATGTGAGTCCCCGGGATGTCTCATGTAGTCTCACATCGTACTCGAATCCCGACAACTTCTCTAAGGCGAGTCAGGTTCAACTTCAGGAGCTCCGTCATCACTTCCTAGCGATCAGCCATTAGTTGCCTAGTCCTCAGTGATCCTACATAGTAGCACACTTGGTTTACCAGTTTCTGCAATTCCAACAAACAAAAGGTAAATTGAATGAACAAGTAGAGAAAGGCCTTCTCGTTTCGTTCTCGTATCCAACCACACATCTCTCGTGAGAACACCCAAATCACACAAAAAAGCGCCATCATCCAACGGCTCACTCGAAGTCCTATCCATGCACATTCACCTATCGATCCTTGTACGTTCGGCTCGCTATCCTGACATTTAATCCAATCAAACCTCCTTCGAATAACTCTGGCATGCTCGACATGGGCCAATCCTAACTCCTTTAGGCCATCGCCAGTCCTGCACGTATTCTTTGCATGAAGCACTTTACTCTCTGTACTCTTTTCTGGTGCAATTCCTAATGCATGTTTTTTCTCCAATCCTTCATGTATGAAAATCCTCTCTTTACCAACACCTTGGTTCTCCTTATCCCTTGCTTTCAAGAGGTTCTCCTTTCGATCAACTAATTCCTTGCTAGAACTGTCGTGATCCACACACCACTTTTCTCTCCCGGATCTACCCTTGCCTTCGTGCTCCCCCTTGCATGTACCCTTGCTCATGGCATTATGTACTCTCCTGGTGCTAGACGATAGCTGACTTTCTTGGTTCCTTGTCAACTTTTGATGATATCCTCGATCACGAGTTCTAAAAGAGCATTTTCTACTTTTCGAAGGGTATTCCCTCCTTGCATGAGGATCCACCACCTGGCTCATTTTCTTCTCCTTCTCCACCGGGTCGATGTGCATTGTATAGCACTCAGCCTCGCCTGTACTTGCCAACCATCTTAGGAGTTCCTGATCGGAATCGTCGTTATAGAGCAATGGATTTTGATACTCTCCCATCTTCGTGTCTTGATTCTTAAAGAGCTGTAAGTTGAACCCGTCTTGAAGCAGATTCTTGTAGGTGTCCGGTGTTCAAAGAAAACCTAGCTCGTGCACTCTCGTGCCTTGCTTTCTCCTTCTCTTTCCTTTCCATCTCATCGACTATTATTGTCTTTTTCTTGTTGCTCGAGGGTGGGGATACTTGTATTTGAATCCGATCAGACTTTGGCCCTATCGAAATAAAACCTGTGCGCCAGTCATGCACACATTCGGCTTGCACCAGCCATGGCCGTCCAAGTAGGATCGAGAAGGTAGCCTCTGAGGTCCTTGGTCTTACTATCAGATAATCAACTTTAAACTCTAAACCGCCCACAATTGTACTTACATTCTTCAAAAGGCCCGCAGGCTTCACTTGTGTTTGATCTGCCATCCTCAAAGACATCGGCGTCTCTTCCATGTGGTTAAGGCCCAAAGCTTTCATCATGAATTCAGTCATCAGGTTGACTGCGGCTCCACTATCTAACTGAGCACCAGGGACTGCATATCCTTTAATCTCGACCGTCACAGCTGGAGCATTTGAATCAATTTGCGTCGTGATGCTTTGAATGATTCCTTGGACATCCTTGTCTTGTCTCTTTTTGTCTCGAGCTTTCCTCGGCTTCTTAATATATTCGTTATAGAATTGTTTCCTATAGACAGGCGAACATTTTAGCAATGTGCCAATGTCCAGCGTGACTTCAGTGTCAGCAAGTAACTTCACAATATCTACTTCTTCCGAGCTTTGTCTTTCCTTTCTAGTTGTAGGAGCTTTCAATCTTTCAGGGAAGGGTGCTATGCCCGGCACAAACTCCTTGGTTACTGGTGGAAGGATCTCAATTTCTTCCCCATCCTCAAACTCTTGCTACCCAACAAATCTTCCAACTTGGTTTTCTACCTCTTCGTGTTCAGCTATCCTTTCTTGACTCCCTTCTTCACCTTCGCCTCCTGGATTCTTCTTCGAGTACTCTTGAGTTCTTGTGGCTACTGCCACAGTTGGATCTTTGTGTGGGTTCTTGGCCTCGTAAGCATCCACAAAGTGCATCGACGAGCTAGAGCCTTCTTGAGGGTTCGGTGTCTTGAACACTACTCCGATCGTAGGAACGTGCTCGTGGGCTCTCGATGTGGGATGCATCTGAGTATCAACATAGTTCGAGGATCCTACTGGTCCTTTTTCCTTGTCGGCAGAAGCTCTTCGTTTTGGGCAATCTTCATCAAAGTGGCCCTCCCCACTACAGTACCTACATAATGGAGTATAATCAATTGGCTTCTTTTCATTTGGACATCTAGATTGAGTATGGCCAAAGCCATGACATCTCCAGCACTGGACTGGACCATCTCTTCTTTGATCACGCGTGGCTCCTCTTGGATAGTCTCCTCCTTGACCCTGAGCACCATATCCATAAGTAGGTCTGTTTTCCCAACGAGATGTAGGTGGTACACTTTGAGCAGGCAATCCCGTGTAAGGTCTTTCTCTTGTATCTCCTGCTTTCATGGTCCTTTCTTCATAGGCTCTCTTGTTGTAACATCGGTCCTCTGTGTGATTTGTCCTTCCACAAAAAGTACAATGCATCCTAGGTGGCGACCTATCTGTGAATACTCTCGAGACTGTAGGGCATTCTGAAGCCAAATGGCCATAACCATGACACTTTCCACACCATGTATTCGATCGAAACACTTGATTCGGGTTTGTTGTGACCTCTGGTTTTACTGTGTATGTCTCCTGAGTTATTGTGGCAGCTTTTATAGCTTGTGTGACCAACTCCAATATTCGTTCTTCAGTTAGCGCAGGTTTTACCTCGCCTGGCATGCTAGTGGCAGCTACAAAAGCTGGGGTCGTCAATGCGGGACTTCCTTGGCCATGATCTTTCATCGGTATGTTTCCTGGGCCTCCCATAGGCTCGTATAAGAGTTCCATCTTCCTTTGTTGGCATAATTGTACTTCCTCCCAAAGCCTCGCTTGTTCCTTAGCATCCATTAAGGTCGCAGGTCTTGTCAGGCTGATGTGCTGCTGTGCCGTAGGATCTCGCAATCCTGAAATGAATCTACGTTTCAATGTCTCATCATTCGGAGCATTCACGCCCATTTTTCTTACCAAAGTCTCCATTCTCTGAATATAGTTGTCGATGCTCTCATTGACTCCTTGTCGCAAATAATCCATTTGTTGGGCCAATCTATCTTGGAAGCCTTGTCGTCGAAATTTTGCCAAGAAGGCTTCCTTGAGCATTTGATAAGTTCCACGCTCTTGTGGTGTCAAATTTCCATACCAATTGGCTGCCTCATCACGGAGAATAGCCGGAAAAATTCTCAACCTTTGATCCTGGTCAACTACATCATTGGCCTCACAAGTAACCTCAAACAACTGGATAAAACTATCCGGATCTTCGTCCCAAGTACCTGAAAACTTGGTGAAGTCCCCCAAGTGAACTGAAATCCGCTGAGCCATTTTGAACAGAGGTGTGATGTCAATATCACTTCGATCCCAAAAATTTAGCACACGTGGCTTCAGGATCCCTCCTTCAAATTGTCGTACTTGATTCGCGACTCTCCTACGGGAGTACACGTTTCTGACTGATTTCTTCGAGCCGATCGAAGTCCACTCACCTGGCGGTTCCCACCTTCTTCTTTCTCTTTCAAGGGCTCTTCTCTGAGCGCGTTCCTCTCTTTGAGTTTGTGTTGCTCCTGACGATGAGCTCCCCTCGCTCATGTACTAGATCGCGAGGTCCGCAAGCTCGGCCAACCTGTGGCGCTAGGCGAACCTATGGCACTCTCTTATAGAGACGTACCAAGCTATTCCCGGCAGACGCACCAAATGAATTAGCCTTTTGGTCCAAGGAAAAAGTGATTATCCGGGACTTTATGTTGTTCAAATCCCTCGGAATCGGTCTACTTGTATTACCCAGAGCCCACAATTATCGCACAATGGATTCTTCCTATGTCTATGCACTAGCTCATATGTTCCCGGCAGACGCACCAAATGAACGGTTCTTAATGCCGCAGGAAAAATGCCTTACACATGCTTATATTTTTCCCAATTTGCTTGCACTCTATTACCTTTTCTTACTCCAAGTCTATGCACGTGAACGGGGACCAAAACCTACGGATCGCTTCTCGGGATTGCTCTTCTTGCTTCCCCGTTGTCCTTCTCTTACTCTCTCTTACACGTCTCCTCACGCTTTCTCTTTCTTTCTTTCCTTCGCGCACTCTTCCTCTCTCTCTTTTCCTTAATCCTTCTCACACTTCTCCTTTCTCACTCTCTTTCCCTTTCTCTCTCTCTCTCACACACACACACACAAGCCTAATAATTCCAAAATCAATGATCGCATGTAACATTAACAAGCTATATGATCAATAGCATACCAAATGCTGCATTCTAACGCCATGGTCTACACACGCGCCCACTGTTTGATATATCAGCATACTCGAATTGCAGATATTAAAATAGATGCCTACCTTGGTTGCATACACATCCATTTCAATTCATTTTACATTCTTGTGACAGGTCATTAAGAAGCAAATGTCCATTGAAAACCTCAAGGTTTGAGCCAAGTCACACCATTGACTAGGAATCAAACTTTTGTGTTTGACGGAACCGAACTGTCAACATAATAAGCCGATCAATAAGTGATCAGCATCACATGACTTCAGAGAAAAAATTTATCGCTTGCAAGAGAAAAACAACTAGCAAGAGATACTAATGATCTTTAGCCGTATCATCCTTGATAACATCCTCATATGTAGCCTGCTCACTATGGTTCTCATCTGTGGCATTTCTACATAGATTGCCTCCATAAAAATAGCTATTTAGTTATTCATTTCCGATACCACACAAGGAAAGCAATGACCAACTGAATCTTGAACCACAAAAACAAATGATAACGACGAACAGCACAAGCATCGGCTCCCTCACTCACACCCACTCTTCCCTATTTTCTTTCTTTCCCTCACACACTCCTTTAGGCTTGCCTCCCACACATTCACTCACACTTGTATCCTTGCAAGCCTTCTGCTTCGTGCAACAAGAGGAAACTAGAACAACGAAATACAAAGCACAGGTTAAAAAGCGCTCATTTCAGATTTATATAGCGAGATAGATTTGAGGTGAAAAGTTCACAGTTCCGAACAACATATTTACTCAGCATATCAACTTATTAGCGATCATCAATGGTTTCCTGTTCCTCTAAGGGTTTTGTTGTCTCAATTCACAGGTTCTAGAAAGCATTAATTGCAGCACTGAAAACGGACTACCAGAATAATTGATAGTGGCCTGCTTAGAAAAAGCCCATGCATCTCACTTGAATCGATGCTGGAAATCAGAATCAGACATTTGAAACGAAATCAGAATCAGACATTTGAAATTTGGATTATGGATCTCGGAAGGTTCTATTCCGTAGAATTTATCTAGCACATAAAGGCCTCTGCATGATTTGCTTCAGTGAATTACTACGCTGTTCACGACCGATGCAAAGATGCCGATTTCCATTTTGTTACAGATGTTGTGCTGCTGTATCATAACCATACAGATACTTCGCACTACGTTGAACAGAGCTCACAAAAGGAGAGCACACTAACCTTGTGGAGATGAAAAGACATCTCCTGCACCTGAATTGTGATATCGCTAGGAAGTCCTGGAGAACAAAACCATTCTTGCCCCTTCCGCAGAAATACATTTGGCTTGGAGCCGAGCTTGATGGAGGAAACTGCCGTCGTGAGAAGGACCCCGAAAGATCTCTGCGAGTTTCAAATTCTCCTGGAGGAGCAATGGTAAAGAAAGAGAAGGGGAAACTAGCACTAGTTCGTGTGAGCACGCCCACCATTGACCATAGCCGCAGCAGCTCGGATATGGTGTGGGGACCAATGAAGACTTAAGGATCAGATGAGAACTCCAATAGCCCCATGAGTATATGCACGACTGGAATTGTCTCCTCTGCCCTCTCCGGATGAGCTTCTATGGCAGCTTCCAATCTCCCCCGCAGATTATGAGAGCTTCCCCCCTTTTCGCAGCTGGCTGGAGGACCCCCCCCCCTTTTCCGTTTTTTCGTCAGAGAAGTGGGGCGGCAGAGGAATGAAGAGAGAGAGTCCAAAACGAATACGCCTGCTCTCTACAGTTCGTTTCTCTGTCAGTACTGAAAAAAACAAACCCGCCCCAGTGCCCATGCCTTCTTTCACTTCACAAGCCACATTTTTACTGGAATATCATCATGAATTTCGACCAATTTCATGTGTACACATCTCAAACGTTGAACTTCACACAACCAAATGTGAAGTGAAGTACTTTGAAAAGAATTATCCCTTGAATATCAGACCTTGAAATATCAGACCTTGAAATGGCACGTCTCATCCCAAGGAGGCTCGCTACTAGAGAATCGTCAATGAACAAAGTGGCTGACCTTGAATAAGAAATACAGGTTCTAAAGATCCAAAGCTTAGTCTTGTTACAAAAAGAGCTTGAGATCTTGCTTCCTGCAGTGGCTGAAGTGATAAGATTGCACCTCGCATATTTTTGAAACTACACATTTATGTCACTAAATTATAATGTTTCTCCCAAACTTCATGGTCCTCAGCTCACTGTTGTCATCCTTAAAATGCTAGAACCACCAAAAGAGACAAATCGGTGTTTACTTCTGTCAAGCGTGTAATACGTGAAGAGGAAGGCTAAAAAGACAGAACAGATGTGGAAGAAGGAAAGTCATTTTTTTTGAGGAGACAACACGAAAACATCCTTTAGAGACTGCTGCAATCGACCTGCCATTTTGCCTCTTCAACAAACCCTTTTGGTGCTCTATTTCCAATCAAGTGACTGCTCAGGAAATCAGTCACATCATCCAAGAGATACTCGAAGACTGTTCTAGGATCATCATCTTCATTCAACAGCTTTCCGTCATTAGCATCAACAACTGCTCGCTTATCAAATGATGCTCTCCTTTTCAGAAAATCCGTCGATGAAGTAAATTCGAGCTCAAAAGACTTATTTCCAATTGGAGGCCTTATTGAGTCCATGCCTTCTTTCAGAGCATTCTCACCATACTTATCATAAACATTCCTCTAGCTTCTTGAACCTTGTAACAGTTGCCAAAAGCTCCTCTTGTGTCACCAAGGAGATCCCAGGCCTCATGTTCTGCTTCAAAACATCCGATTTCAATGCGACATGGCATGCCGAAAGCTCCTACAAACTGAAATCCAACATATTTTCCTGCCAAATAGAACCGATTAGTGCATCAAAATCAACCATTTTTGGGGCTAACAGATGTACAATTCATGATCTGTCAAATGGCGACGTGATTATTGCATCTGTCATTTTATGTCGTGGGTTGTATAAGCTTATAGACTATGAAAGATCTATAAATGATTTGGCATGTGCAGTACATGATTCTCAGGCTATGTCAGATGCAAAGCATTGGCATGCATGCTTTGGTCATTTGAATTTTGCTAGTTTGCTATGTCGGGGAGCCATATAATTTCATTTGTACATGAGGGGACAAGAATGCATACCTTGAACATTGTATTGTACTTGCAGAAGAGGAGGCACATATCACCTACCTTGAACATAGTATTTGGGTGAGGGTTTCAGTGCATCAAAGGAGGTCCATCATCATGACATAGGCTACTTATGTATCAAATGTGTGCTACACACATAAAGAAGAATAGTTAATCTTTAACTAAAAGGGTAAGAAAAAGAGAATAAAAATACACAAAAACCATTAAACATAAGTATCTTCATAATACACATGTAAAAAAGAATAACTCCATTTTAATTAAAAGGGTTAGGAAAAGAGAATATAAGTACATGAAACCATGAAGATAAGTATCTTAAAGGTAACTATCCTGAAGATAAGTATATTTGAATTCTTGGACTTTTTCCAAGGAGGTTTAAAGTTATCTTAAAGTAAAATTTTAAAAGATTTTTGAGTGAATCATAAGTCAAACTTGGTAGTGATAAACAAGAAACCAAAATGGTAAGATCATGCCCAATCAAGACATTTTAAGAGTCAAAAAACACCTTCAAATCAAATAGGAGTAAAGAAAAGAGAGGACTTGATAATCTCAAGTAGTTTCCAAATATGCATGTTCAAGGCAAAGGATCAAGTAGAGGATCTCGTCATAGGCGTAGAGGAAGCACATAAATTAATCATTGATTACTTCATTATCTCAATAGTAATTTCTACCACTAAAACAATGTAATATATGTACATACATCCGATTATCGTACGTGCGACTCCATTTTGTGCAAGTTGAGGAGTCCTCGAGCTTGAGGAGTCTAAGTAGAAAGCTCGTACCAATTTTTGTAATTTTTGGAAGCCGTTAGGTAGCTCAAATTAGATATAGAACCTATTTTTTAAATATGCCAGTCACTAGATGTGAAACCAGTCAAAACTAGGCAAAAACTACAAATAGAGCTAGAGAGCTCATTTTGAGGTTGTTGTTGAACTTATGAGCTAGAAACTAGAAGAGCTATTGTAATTAGTTGATGATGAATATGAGCATGAGTTCTTTACTTGCCTCTCCTTCGCCACTTTCCTTGTGTGTGTGTTTGTGCATGTGTGTGTATGCAATCACATTTCTCACCATCACCTTCATGCACTTCACTTGCTCTTGATTTTCATATTGGCCTAACCTCTCTGTGGATTGACAATTATGAGGTGGATCTCCTCACACTGGTACTCACCATTGTACTAGAGTGACACCAAATTTGGTGTCATTGCCAGGGAAGAGTTTTAGGTTGAGCATGTGATGGTAAGTGGCTTGGAGAAAATCATTGGAAAGTAAAATTTCTTTGATGTTTTGTTGTTTGTAGTTAGTTTTTACACACTTTTACTCCACTTTTCCTCTAGTTTCATTCCCTTTCATCATCTCAAACTCCAAAAAATCACCAAAAATCTATCATATTTTCTCTTTCTCTTCTCCTTCCCTCATTTCAGTGTGTGGAAGAGTGAGAGAGAGATTTTGCACGTGTTTGTTCGTGTTTTCTAGTGCAATAATCTTGCAGGGAAGCCTTTGGACATCACCGATTTGCAAGAAACACAGGTAAAAACTCCATTTTTCTCTCAGAAGTTTCCGTAGTAGCTGGCAATCGTGACTGTCAAACCAAGGTATGTATTTGGGTGGACTTTTTGCATGAAGGAGGAGCCTAGGTAAGCCCTTCCATAGATCCACAACTAGTTTTTTGAGATTGCATGATTTGCTGACCATCACGATGATGAGACATCATCACGATTGTGTCTGACAATCGCGACAGTCATTGACTGTCGTGGCAATTGGCTCATGCCATCACGATTGCATCACATCATCGCGACGCTGACACACCATCGTGACGGTGCTTGAAAATGGCGATCCTGATTGACCATCGTGGTTGTGATCATCGTCATCTGACCGTCGTGTCTTGACAATTGCGGTTGTCACTGATCATCATAGCTTGATCGTTGTGACTTGACAATCATGACTGTCACTGATCATCGTAGCTTGACCGTCGTGACTTGACAATTGCGACTGTCACTGATCATCGTAGCTTGACCATCGTGACTTGACAATCGCGACTGTCAGTGACTGTCGTAGCCTGATCATCATGACCTCTGACCATCGTGGGTGTCACACCATTGCGATGGTGACACACCATCGTGACTGTCAGGCAGAACGCCAAAATTAGGGTTTTTCAAATATTTTCAAATTTTTGGGATACTTTTTTGGCCATTAATTATGAAATCTTGTGTGTGTGGCATAGGGTAAAGGGAGAAGGAGACAGTACCTAGAACTCTTGGCAAAACAAGAACAACTGCTTCAAAAGTCCAGGAGAACTTAGTAAGTGGAATTTCCATTCTACGCTGATGATTTCTTTAAGTAAATATACTTTTTGATAAATGGAGTGTTTTAGGACTCCTAGAATAGCAAGGATTCGCTCTAGCATACTAAGTGATAAGTGGCTGACGAGAGAGAGAGAGAGAGAGAGAGAGAGAGAGAGAGAGAGAGAGAGAGAGAGAGAGAGAGAGAGAGAGAGAGAGAGAGAGAGAGAGAGAGAGAGAGAGAGAGAGAGAGAGGGAGGGAGGGAGGGAGGGAGGGAGGGAGGGAGGGAGGGAGGGAGGGAGGGAGGGAGGGAGGGAGGGAGGGAGGGAGGGAGGGAGGGAGGGAGGGAGGGAGGGAGGGAGGGAGGGAGGGAGGGAGGGAGGGAGGGAGGGAGGGAGGGAGGGAGGGAGGGAGGGAGGGAGGGAGGGAGGGAGGGAGAGAGAGAGAGAGAGAGAGAGAGAGAGAGAGAGAGAGAGAGAGAGAGAGAGAGAGAGAGAGAGAGAGAGAGAGAGAGAGAGAGAGAGAGAGAGAGAGCAAGTGGGTGTAGGGATCAAGCCCAAAGGAATTGTGTGATTTGATTATGCATTACTCAAATGAATTAAAATTGAACATATTAAAATGATTCCTTGCGATAAACTTGAAAAAGACAAGAAACTCTAAAGAAAATGCACAAAGAACTAAGTGATTGACCTAATCAAAAGGGTGAGCGTGATAAGGTGAAATAAGGATTAATGAACCTTCGATCTGGGAAATACTTAGGAAAAAGTGACAAGCGGAGTGTTCGATCTTCTAAGGCTAGCATGAGGACTGTAGCACGATCGTGGGCTTAATAGTTAGGCAATTATCCATACGAGGTTAGTTCAAACACGAGCGACTCAGATATGTCTTTCAACACAAGGAGACCACCGATTTCGTTTAATGTAGCCCATCTAGAGAGGATAGAGGGACCTTACAAGACTTAGTTGGAGTACATTCACATGAATGGATTGGACGCTCGGGTATATGAAGATGGCCTTCGTAGGTCAGTAATTCAATTACATAACCCTGATCAACCTATGGGATTAGAACATCCAGCCATAAAGTTTGAAAATGAGGCATAGATAGACAAAGAAGGAATCATGTACATCATCATGATTAAGGCCGACTCAACGAATGAACTAGGCGAAATGGTAGAAACTGCAGACCTAGTTGTGGGAAAGAAATCAAAGAACCTAGAATGCCTAGAGGAAAATCTATGCTAACGAGAGTGTTAACTCCTAAGTGGATGCCCCAGGACAATAGGAGCATAGAAATATTTTGGAATAAAGAGATTGATGAAGCTTTTTGGAGATATAGGTTAGATCACCCTACTGCTATAGGAGCAAACATGATTTATGAACTAAACGATCCAAAGGTCCCAGGGAAAGTAGTGTACTTAGATGACACCTCAAAACGAGTGTATAAGGTCACAGAACATGGTCATCATGCATATACGTGGGGAGGAGAATTATTTTCCACTAATAAGATCACAGGTATCTAAGGAAGTTTTGGTATTGGAACATCTCAAGGACATAGAGAGAAGAACAAGGAAGGACCGGAGAGTAGTTTCATCCACCGTGCAAGAAGGGCAAGGGCCCCTACCGAATGTGGGAGGGCTGAAAGAGAACCAATTAGGGATCGTAAAGCTCACAGGGGTGGGGATGATTTTCCCCTACCTAGACTTAGAGACCACCCTAGAACTTTGAGGCCTACTCAACTAGTGAAGGCTATGAAGAATTGTTTCGACGGATCTGGAGATCCCTACCAGCATGTAGTAGAATTCAAACAAGTGTTAGAGGCTGAACAAGTCGAAGACATGTTCACACAATTTAATGTCTTTGGCCTCACTCTAAAGGGTGATGCATTGGATTGGTTTCGACCATTGCACCAACACCAATTTAGAGACACCCACCACATGATGGAGTCCTTCATTACAGATTTTTCCAAGAGTGGAATCAGACACAATATGTCTTCATTAATACACACATTCAAACAAATCCCTCAAGAGATAGTGAGGATGGCCGGTCAAAGTTTCACACATTACATAGAGAGATGCCCCCATTGGAAGTACCCACTCAAGCCAAATTGATAGCTTTATTCATAGACAACCAATTGAGTGCTAAGCTTAGGTCTAACGTATTCTTGAAGGAACCAAGAACCTTGGATCAATGTTTACACGTCTGTGTGGACATAGAAGATTACTTAAGAGAAGATCTAGAACTTCCCAAGATTCACAAAGATTCGGATAGTACTACAGAGACCTCATCCCGACATTCCAATTCAATAGAGGACCTAATAGAACAAGTGGCCAAACAGTTGGGAGTCTCTAGCAAACCTAGCATCAAATTAGCCCCCCCTCGAAGGTGTTACACTTGTGGAGGTGACCATATGGCAAATATGTGCCCACATGCAATCCAACCCATAGGAAACTCCAATGGAGTGTATTGTACCATAGAGTGCAGATACACTAACCACATAGATCAAGATTGCCCATAGAATAAACAGGTGGTTAGGCAGGATTACCCTCAACAATATCATCCAGGTAGATACCAAGGGCAGTATCAATCACAACAATACTACTGTACCCCCCCTCATTATCAAGTTCCTTATCATGCATAGCCAAGACCTCAACCTATCTTAGGACAACAACCTCCACCCCCTCCTAATGTAGTTTCTATGAAGTATGCCACACTAGAGGAGAATTCAAATATGGCATTAGTACCCACAACCCATTTGATCATAGACAATGACCCTAATGCAAACAATTTTGACTCTACCCATGTAGATAGCCCACTGGCCTACTACTTGGAGTCACCAGAAAACTTAGACCTATACTATGAGAATCTTGTGTATGAGCAAAATTGGGAACCAGATTACACTCAAGTCATTTATACAAACCCCAACCCAAGACCATAGGCTAGACAAGTAAGACCCCAGGGACCCAAAGGACCCTGTTTTAAATGTCAAGGAGACCACTTCATACGTGATTGTCCACATGTTGCAATCGCAGTGCAGTCGCAATATTTCAATATTCAAGGCTTTTGTCCCGAATGTGGAAAGGATCACTTTATAAGAGATTTCCCTAAGAACCCCCCTAATACCTCCACAAAATCGACCCCCATCAATGTGATTGACCCCCATCAATGTGATAGGAATTGTGCAACACACCGGAGGCTCCATACCCTAATACATACCCATCCAGGCGGTAACTAGAGCCCAAACAAAAAGGCAAATGCAACCAAAAACCCCCGCAAGAATAGCTGAAGCCAGCGAGGTAGGAGAATCAACAAGAAAGAAAATGAGAACCTAGAAAGATTCACGAGAGCGACATAAGAGAAAATGGAGCAAAAAGATCAACGAGTTAGAGGAAAGCCTAAGGGAAACTAGAGCTAAAATCTTAGAATTGGCATCATAGGAGGTTGAACCACGAGTGGTAACCTCAAAGCCAGGATCTGTACTAGAAGACCCCACCCCCAAAAACCTTGACATGATGCTCAAAGCTTATCAAGCTAGTATACAAGAAGGACCACAGGTAAGAGAATCCAACAAGAACTACCCTAGAGACAACTTAGAAATAGAGAGAACCAAGCTGTGCATGAAAATGGTAGAGTTAGCCCAGGCAATGTTTGAGGCATTACAATACCTCAATCGGGAAGTTATGGCCAGGCTTGAGCTACATTTTCAAGGATTACTAGAAAGACTAGGGCAAATAGCATCTAACACAACAAAAGTCAGCTCTAGCACACAAACT
Source organism: Ceratopteris richardii (assembly GCA_020310875.1). NCBI lineage: Eukaryota > Viridiplantae > Streptophyta > Polypodiopsida > Polypodiales > Pteridaceae > Ceratopteris > Ceratopteris richardii. The sequence continues at coordinate 175,580,723 of CM035423.1, read as the reverse complement.
AGCCCATAGGAACCCTTGAAGACCACTCTATTTGAAGGGGCTAGGTCAGACGTAGAAAATCATCAAACGGGCTACATGGATTCACATGCCATCTTAAGAGAGATTCAAGAAGAAAGATGGAGGCAGGAAGAAGAATCATGGCCACCTATACCGAAGATCGATAACTCAGGGGAACAATTCCCTACATATATCCCATCTATTTATGGAGACCAAGTGGACGATTGGCCCAATGAGCATACTAGTTTTGAATCTAACTCTTTGCAAGAATTACCTCACTTCATGGGACCATGGGAAGACCGATCGATTCAAGTGAAAGCCCCCACTATTCTAGTAAGGGGGGAGGACTCAGTTCTTCCTAGAAACACGGAGGCCATTAGGAACACCAAAGTTCAATGCCATTTGACTCTGGACGAGCTACTGAAAATCAAAATAGAACTATGGAAACATGTAGCAAATCAGTTCCCAGAGATAGCTACAACTTCCTCTAGACCAAGTGTACAAGGAAAGGTACTTGAAATACCCATAGACAAAGTGGGAGATGCAAGTGAAGGAGAGGAAGGTAATGCTTATTTGCCTATTACTTACAAAGGTTACACTACCAAGGCCATCCTATACATAGGTGCAGGAGTAGCTATCGCAACCACTTCTTTGTGGAAGCATTGGGGGAAACCAACCCTTAGACCTACTAGGATGAAGTTGCAGATGGAAGACAAACATATAGAAAGACCCTTAGGACTATAGGAAGGCATTATCATGTCCACCTTTGCGATACGTGATTTTGGGAAGAATCAAGCATCTGAGATGCTTCTAGGTAGACCTTTCACGCAACAATTACAAGTAGTACAAGATTGGGGAACCAACTCTTTGTACTTACAACACCTAGTAGTGACCACGAAAGTGAACCTCACACACTATTCACATAGGGATGTACCACCCTTGCAATGGAACATTGTACATAGGAACAAAGATGAGAAGGAATCGATACATTCCTTAACATCAGATCCAACATGGCTGCATGAGGATACACACCATTGGATATGTAAAATTGTAGAAAAGGAAGAGGAGCGAGCAACATGAAGAACGTGAGGAATAGGAAACACCTCTAGACCCATTGAGGACCTAGCGTATTGCTAGTAGTGTTCCCAGACGAGGAATTCGAACCCTATGGCTGTGCAGAGATTCTTGCAACTCTGGATATAGCAATTAATGAAGAACAATGGACTCCCCATTGTGATGAGGACAGCTATGATATATCCATCTTCATTGTAAACCTTATAGGGAAAGAAACAGAAGGGGAAAAACTTGAAGGTGAGATCTCGGAAAGGAGTAAACAAGAGAAGGAGGAAGAATGGGAAGTCGACTCGAATAGACGCGAATGTTCATCGGAAGATGAATTTTTTGGTTGGGTAGAAGCCATGTCCCCAGACCTCACCATCCCTAGGAAGGAAAAATATATTTCAAACCCTAGTCAACAAAATCAAAAGAGGAGAAAGGAAAAAAATGTGAAACCAGAGGAAGAAAAAGAACCATTACAAAAGAATGCGAGAGTTCCTTTAGTGAACTAAAACTACGGTTGTGTTCTGCACCTATTCTAGCCATGTCTGATTGAAACAAACCTTTTCATGTACATGTACATGCTTCTAATCATGCCATAGGATATGTGTTAGCACAACCCACAGACAAGGGAAATATAGATTTACCGATTGCATATGCCAGTAGGCAGTTGAATGCTGTAGAGAGGAATTACACCACTTACTGAGAGAGAGGGGCTAGGAATGGTCTATGCCGTTAAGAAATTTTGCCACTATTTATTGGCAAATAAGTTTAAGTTTTTTACAGACTATCAGGCTCTCTTGTATTTAGTAAACAAACATTGCAACACAAGTAGGTTAATACATTGGTTTCTATTATTGATGGAATATGACTTTGAGTCATAGTCAAGAAGGGTAAGACACAGTTGAGAGCAGACCACCTCTCGAGGATAACTTTCAAAGAAGTAGCTACTGGGGTAGCAGATGAGCTACCAGATGCTTACCTCTTCAATGTCGAGATTGTCCCTGAATGGGCCAAGCTGTTAGTTCCAATATTGACATATGGACCCAAGAATCCTCAAGTGAGAACCCAAGAAAAAGAGGTAGTGAGAGCACATAGATACCAAATCCTCGCAGGAAGTATCTATAGGCAGGACCATCAAAATATACTTGCTTGTTGTGTAGAAGAATAGGAGTATAACAATTGGTTGCAACTAGCACATGTAGGTGCACTATAGCAACATTATTCGAGACAAGCGACATTATTGAACTTGAGAAGGCTAGATGTGTATGGGCTGTCAATGGAAAAAGATGTCCGACGACTTTGTGATGAATGCCCAAAGTGTTGTAATAGACCACCGATAGAACACACCACTCTATATTAGATGATCCCAACGCCGGATTGGAGTGAATCTTTAGTCACTTATCTGAGAGCTCACACTTTTCCAGAAAACATGAATTTGGCACATAAACGAAGCCTGGAGCAAGAGGCTCTAGACTACAAGCTCATTGATGATAATCTATATAAGCGAGGAAGAGATGGTTATCTGAGGATATGCATACATGAGAGTGAATATCTCAACCTTTTGGAAGCTGCACACTAGGGTGCAGCAGGAGGCCATTTTGGACTTGACCGTGTTATTAAGGCCATACTATTTTCAAGATTATGGTGGCCCACTCTACATATGGACACCCACACCTATGTACAATGATGTGACATATGTCAAAGAACTTAGTATCCCATATGCAGGGATGAGATGCCCCTACGACCCATGATGGAAGGGGGCGCATTCTCAAAGTGGGGAATAGATTTTGTTGGACCTATTAACCCCCCTACAAAGAATTCCCATGCCGAGTATATCATCGTTGCCACTGACTATCTTACTAAATGGGTAGAAGCCAAAGCCACAAGGAAAATTGATGCACGCACCACTACGAAATTCTTGTTCGAGAATGTCTTCACAAGATACGGACTTCCTATCGAGCTTGTAAGTGATAGGGGTACTCATTTCTTAAATGAGGTTATTGAGTATCTATTACAAGACTTTATGGTAATACACAAGAAATCGGCACCATATCATCTGCAAGCTAACGGACAAGCTGAGAGTATTAATAAGCTTTTGTGCAACATCCTAACCAAGATTGTGAACAATAAACATTCGGATTGGAATTAGCAATTACACCACGCCTTATGGGCTTATCGTGTAGCCTATAAAACAGCGCTCAATGCCACACCATTCCAGATGTTGTTTGGTCAAAATGCCATGTTTCCTTTAGACTTTTTGATACCCACACTCAAAGTTTCTCAAGAGCATGAGTGGAAGGGTCATGAACTTTCCTCGAGAATACTTGACTTAGAACGATTAGGAGAGACGACACTATGTGTAGCAGCAGGAATTTGCTGCTAAGAAGAGACACAAAGCCTACTTTGATGCTCATATAAAGATAAAGGTTTATGAGTAGGAGATTTGGTGCTAGCTTACACCTTGAAACAACATGCTCATAAGTTAGAGAAACGAGGATTTGAACCCATGATCATCAATAGGATAGACTAGCAGTGTTGTTCAACTAGAAACTCTAAAAGGTGAAGTAATGCCTAATTATATCAACGGATGCACAATTAAGCTCTATCAAGAACCCTTAACATAGGACATGCTTAAACGGATAGCTCTTGACAAAAAGCGAAAGGAAGAGGAGGAACGAATTAGAGCTGAAGCCTAAGCAAAGGCATTAGAACACATTAGGTACATGCAACTAAGAAGGAGGGGACTAGGTAGAGAACCTCAACCTGAGGATACTCCATGATATCCAGTAGCTATGTGTCAAATTAGTGGAAGGGATATCCCTAGTATTGTTGACAAGAGACCATTTGTTACCATCACTCTAGGTCATGACCCCATGCGCACACAATTTAAGGCTTTACTTGTCTTTGGTGCAATGATGAATGCAATTAGACTCTCTCTTTGTGTGGACTATGAACTGAAGCCTATTGAAACCTATCTCATAGGATTAGGTGGATTAGAAACCCCTTGCATAGGTGAGGTTGAGTTACCAATCTCCATCAAGGACGTGACCTTGATAGTGAAACTTTTGGCTTTCCATGATGACGACCTAATAGAACCTATGATCCTAGGCCAGGAATGGTTATACCACTGCTCGGTGAACCTAAATCTTTGTAGCAGTGTGCTCCAATTGGAACTTATAGGAGAGTGCCATGAACTACCACTCAGAGTTCGGTGTAGAGAAGTGTTGGACATAACAGAAAACCCTCCAGTTGTCTGTGGCCTCTATCCAACTTTGTGTAGAATAACTAGCCCTACTGAACAGAAGAAGGAAATACCACACATCCAGGAGGTGTGATCGAGCAAGCAGATAAGAATCAGACAAATATACTAGTGTAAGGCTTAGCCTCCAATTGGGCGTAAACTATCACAGACTCCGGGAAAACCCTATAGAACTCCACGAACCCCCCAATCAGGCAGTTACATAGGAGAGGATTCAAGAGCCTCCATCGGATCACCCTCACTAACATAGTGTTCACATAGATCTATGGTACAGACTGCCTCATTCCCTAAAGGGTTGGACATGTTAGCAGTGGATCTCCCTTCTTTTCCAAAATAGAGTGTGGATACAACATCTGACCCTTGACATGTAGCATGACCGCATGACCCACGTACTCAAAGGAGCAGAACATCAGAGTGGCCCTTTAGACAATCTACTAAGGCATTCCCACACCCAAGGTGGATACACAAAGCTGCAACATCCAGTGAGTCAAACACTCCAGATCTTCGGCATCCCTCTCCATTTCAACCAAGGCAACGTATTTGACAAATTTGGGTGCCCAAGACTTTGGTGATAGCTCAGTCCAAGTCTCGCTAGCTTTGGATACCTAAGAAATGTGTAGTTTATACTTCAACTTTAGTCAGCCCGAAGAAAACCTTATCTATGAGTAATATGATACCCTACACACAATGTTTTGTAGATTCCACTTCATCTCTTCTACCCCCCAAATTGTACAGAAATGGATTCCCAAGACTTCACTCATCATGAAAACTCTCAACCAAGCCCATCCCAACCGTCGGCTTGGTGAAGCTAAACCCTTATGGACCACTCCACCCATCTCCGGCTTAGCAAACTCATATCATCACCATCCTTGTAACCTACACTAAATTTGTAGGCAGTGCTCATTAGTTTTCAATTGTAAAGCCACACACCTCACACATTACCATTCACAGTCAAATCACACACTTCTCACATTCACCTCACACATCATTAAAACCATGCACACTACACAGGAAGCATGTTGGTGGTGGAAAGGAATGGAGGTCTCATCTTCTTGGGATTTTAATTATTTTCCATGGCTAATGTGTTTTCCTCTTCACTCTAGCTTAGGTTCATTCACAAGCTTTCATCATGCAAGTGGAAAGTTCCACACCAGTGTAGCTCTCGAACGGCCTATAGTTGACTTCTCATCTCTTTCGTTTGAGAGCCTGTTAACAACAATACCCCCAGAGTTCCAAGGTTTCACAGGACCCATGCCCATTGAAGACCCTTCCTAGGGAAAGACGAAAAAAGTAAGTAGCAAAGTGCATTGGTTCCAAGGGCTCAACAGACCACTAGGCGAAGCAAAATTTATCTATGAAGCTAACCTGGCTTACTGAGCAAATGTGTGGCGGTGCTATCAATTCTTCTCACAAGAGTTTGAAGACCTTTAGAATAGTGAAGAACTCAGACCCATTTGACAGAGAGAAGGCTTTGCAAACTACTTCAGTGCACCACTCCCTAAACCCGACTTTTATCAATGTTATTATCTGCTGGCTTCTATTAAAGAACAAGAGCAAAAGAGTTGGACCCAGTCTTCGTCCAACCTTCCTTAGTCAAAGACCCTCTCTTCAAGAAGTTCACCTTGTCTTTGGACTTAATCAAGACCGCTCTTAAGATTCATGATAATCATACCCCCACGGAGAAAGAGCGCCTTATCCCAGAAGCTATGAAGCGAAGTGATGTGGAAAAATCACTCAACGTTCACAAAATAATATTTTTTATTTTTTTGTGTTCTAGCTCAAATACTTCATCTTTTTTAGTATGTTCATAGATGACATATTATATTTTGTTACTTTCCTCGAGGACGGGATATTAAATTTTATTATTTGTGCGCTAGACCAAATGTAATACTTCATGTAGCATATTTCTTGTTTTATTTGACTTTTTTGAATTTGTGTATTTTCAAAAAGTTGGGGGGGGGGGGGGCGTCATGATTGCCTCTTCTTCATTGAACGATGGCCATTTTTCATAATTTTAAAGGGCCCAAGAGAAAGTTTTAAATTTCCCTAATGCCATACTTTGTATTAGATTCAACCTATCAAGTGTAAAGATTGAGATGCTTTGAATGATTTGGGCAAGGATAAAATCACGCACAGATTCCCCTTTTTTTAGATCCAATCCGAGATATGATCCCCTTCTAATGAAAGAGGCAAATAAGAGAGATGAACCATGCTCAGTTTGGACCATGGGGTCGGGGGAAAAACGATTATATAATTATACCTTGAAGCATATTTTCGAAGATGAAAATTTTCTTCAAATTGGGGGGGATGTCTAAAGTAGCTTGGATAAGGCTCAAGTTAATGATAACATTAAGTGTCATTGCAGTATTAGATAACTTATAAGCTTATCCTATTGGTTAATTTTCAAGGATGGGAAGGAGGGGGCCTTGGTTTCTCCCTCTAGAACCTTTTAAAAGCATTCACTCAAGTTAACTTTGATTCGAGTGAGACTTAACTGGTGATTACATCTACCACTAGTGGAATCAAGTGGGATGTGTTAAAGAAGTGGTAGAGAACACACATGTAAAAGTAGCTCCATTTACTCTAGATTTCTCTTGAATCACTATACTCGTAGTATCACTTCGTGATAATCATTCCTCTTCTCTATGAACTTGTCTACAAACCCAAAAACTCATGTTGTCATCCATCTAGGCTTCACTTTCTAATGATTTTTCTGAGATGAAATTATTTTCATCTTTGTGTACATTGATCCATTGGATGGGAGGGATGTCTCTATGTTAAGCAAATTGATTCTAGTTGCTATTCCTGAATGTTGCAACTAAATAACATTGTTACCCCAATCTTTCACCACTTTTAGTTGATGCATGAAAGTTCTTCCTAGAATCATCTCATGGTTGCTTGCTTGCTTGTGCTTCTATATTGCTAGTGTGATAAAAAATAACTCCATAGGTGTTTAGATTTACATTCTCTAGCAAACCAATCAATTTCTCTATATCTCCATCATCCAATTGTAATTTCAAATGAGTGGGATGCACTGCAGATTTTCCCCACTTTTTCCATAAGGATTCAATGGCTATTGCTATGTCTGTACCACTATCTAAATTTTTTTTTGTAGTGTGCTTGTTGAATGAGATAGGTTGGCAAATATTGCCCTCTTTATCATATTCTCCTACCTTATCAACTAGCACTTGCTTCAGACACAAACTATCTGATTTACACTTAGATTCTAAAGATTTTGTTTGAGTGGAGATTGGGTTCACATGTTTGGGAATTTTTTCCCATAAGTGTGGCTTTGCGCCTAATAGTCTCTCTTAATGCACATACTATAATTCTACATATTTTCAGGACAAAAATGTTTTAAGGGGGAGGAAGGGATGTTGCAAAAATCATGGGTTTGAAAGGCTAAATGAATGGATTCTAAGGGTTAGAATATGATGTATATTAGCCTTGGGCCTTGGTTTAGCCCTTGATTCACCATTGATATATGCTTGAATATTTAATTTGAAGCCTTGGTTTGAACCCTAGGGGTATTTATTCATATGAGCTCCCAATTGAATGATTGTGATCCTTAGGCTTAATTTATCCTAAGGTGTAGGAATCTTATACTTGGGAGAAGCTTCTCTAAGTGCCACCATTGGTTGTACGTGAGAGAAGAATTCTCATTTGATTTAGACGGAATGTAGCCTTTGAATAATTAGAAGACATGGGAAGGTCCGTGGGAAAGTGTCCATATGAGAGACACTTGGGGGAGACAGAGAAAAAAAAAAAGTGATGCGATGATGATGGATAGAGACCAGTGTGATGTGAGCTTGGTTAGGATGTGCACATTTATTTTTCTACTCATCTAACCTAGAAATAAAACTTAGCGGGAAGCATAATGAGATCATGGAGAGAGTGATGAAGCCCTTTGAAACTATGTTGAATGATATACTTCATCAACTCATGGCCATGTCCTTTATACTTTTTAGACCGGGCTTCCTCACACTACAATGTCCTCCTAAATTTAAAAAAGTAGTCTTAGAGGCTCAAGACATCTCCATTTTACAGTTTAAAAAATGCATAAAATTTTATGGAACAAAATTCTATCTTTCTATAGGTGAGAGGACTCCTCAACATTTACAAATTGGAATTTATTCCCCTTGGTAATACATGAGGGTGATTTTATGTATGAAATTGACATAAAAAATACAAGATAACTACGAATTTATCGTCCATATCTTGCATTTCTTTGGTTCTCTGCTTAGTTTTTTATCCTTTCTAAAGTTCTTTGCTAACATATGTGTGGTCCATTGTGGTTGAAAACTCTTGGGAAAGGCACAATTGATTAGGATTTTAGTATTAAGAACAAGGGATATACGAGCATAAATGATGTTCTTTGCATGTAGGTAAATGTTGTATCTAATTGTCTATGTGCATCGGGGGTAGACTCGTTGAGTCATTCGCCTCTTGAGGCGGGATCGAGGGTTTGACTTTGTTAAAACTAGTTTCCTTGTTTGCCTTTGGGCAGTTAACCATTTATCGCCTTCGGGCATGTCTACCTAGTATAACCCTTGCTTTGTGAGATGCAAGATCCCCTAGATACTAAGCCCACTTTGACTTGTACGCTTAGACCGAACTTCCTCTTTAAAAAAATATTGTATATAATCCTCCTTTGTAATAGTCTGTTGGAGTAATCGTACAAGTGGTAAAGAAATCTCCAATAGAAAGCCATGGTACACGAGGGGCAAGATGGTCACTCTAAATATGCATGGCAGATGCTAAGATCCTCGATGGGTAGAGAGAGAGAGAGAGAGAGAGAGAGAGAGAGAGAGAGAGAGAGAGAGAGAGAGAGAGAGAGAGATTGGGGGCAGGGGGTTTGTTAAAAGAAAATTAACAACGTAGAAAACAGATGAAACCTCTCACTAAGATTACAGAGCAGCCACATAATCTGGAACGTAGATACAACACTGGAAACCTATCATTAAGTCTTTTTTGTCAAGCTAAAGCAATAATATAAACAGATGGCAGCGATGGGGCATCTATTCTGGGAGTCAGCTTTTGGATGGAATGCTATACATACATGATATGGCTTCTGTTTACAGAGATGAAAGAAGATCAGCAATGTCTTCGTACATTCTTTCTTTCATGTAGCTTTGTTTCACCTTTTCCATCCCTTTCAGCCCCATTTGGCGTCTCAATGTTGCATTCCTTCCGAGAATTCGAATATGCTCAGCTAATACATCAATACCACCTGCTCCTACTGGATGAAGCAATCCACTTGTATTATCTTCTACAACCTCTGATGTTCCTCCGGCGCTTGTCCCCACAATCTACATAAAATGTTTATGTAACCGGTAAGAAGTGATATATTAACTACCCTATCAAATCTATGCGTCTTAATAACACTCACAACACCTAATAACTCGAGACTTGTTCTGGTATTCTATGTTTTCCTAACACTTAATATTACCACATACAGAGAGTAACGAGTTCCCAGAACCTTTAACGATGCATGGCATATACCAGTGTGGCTCAGATGATGATATGATGAATACAGCTGAACAATTACAATTGCTGTGAGGTAGATTTTTCCAACTTGAATATTCTTATTCAGCATGATAGACCATGGATATAAGGAATATAATAAGCTCTAGAACTTTTATCATTCTCGATTCTTCCGACATTTGACACATAAATCTAGTACACCCAACGATCCCTTTTTCCTTTCAAAGTAGAAGAACCAGATAAAGCACACTATCCATTCACCAGATGCTAAAATTGGCATGACCAAAAGAATAAACTATCAAGGTCTTAGCACTCTCATATTTTTATATTCTAAATCATAAATTTAAAACAGAATCTACGATTCATTTTATTTTAGGTCTTAATCTTCAATCTACAAGCTCCGAGTCTGCTTATTACACTGAGAAAGCAAGAAAATGTATGAAGAATGATTGGCAAAAGCTCTATTCCCGAAATCAACTCAAAGCTGCCTAAATCAAAGGACCAGAAGCAAAACTAATGCCCTTGAGATCAAGCCAAAAATGCCTTCTACTGATCACAAGCATTATTTCAAGATACCTTACAGCAGAAAATATGTAAAGTCTATATCAAGTATCTTGTGACTCTCTGCAAATTGCCAACTGTACCTATACACAGATTACACTGGGAGGCAAACAAAAGAATAATACCATGGTACTACTAAATAATTGAAAGTTAAAGGATTGCACATACAGGTAATCCAAAAGCCATTGCTTCAATGGTTACCCTTCCAAATGTCTCTCCAAGACCCTGAAAATGAATCCAAATATCAGATGACACAGTTACGTAAACAAGACTATAGCCTTTATTATATAAAAGTAAATTATAGATAGAAACCAATCTATCAAACTTCCAGTGCTCAATCTAATAATGTTCTCCTACACAAGGAACTTGATGTCATTTTTGGGCAAAAATACGTGTAAGTTGTTGTGCATTCCTAGACCTTCAAAACCTTTAAACTTGATTACCAGCCTTCTTTGAGCCAAAAAGGCCCCCTTTTGATACACATTGTTCTTTGTAATCCAAGGTGATAAGCTAAAAGAAAGTGGATCCTCTGTGAAGGGGATGACAGGATTATCATTCTTTGTAACTCTCCCTAATGCTCTTGTATATTCTCTTTCTTTGATATAATCAAAGATTGCGCCCCATCGGGGGGGGGGGGGGGGGGTTGGGTGGGCTTCTGAACTCCTGATTGTGAAGTAGACATTCAAAACAAAAGGTTCAAGGCAAATTGTCCTCGCATTTACATCATTTGAATGCCTCATTTCCATTTAAATATGTTTCTTTTGACAAGGTATGGCATAATTTGCCCCTCACTTGTTTGTATCTTCTTGGATTTTCTAAAGATAGCCTTTGTTCATGCTTGGCGTACTTTAATCTTCTTATGTGCTCAAACGTTTTTTGTTTTCTTTTTTAAAAGAGATTAACTTTCATACTAGTGAAGAAAATATCAGTACACTAGCCTGAATTTCTTAATATGTTGTTTGTTTGTTTGTTTGTTTTTATATTTGTTTAATATTGTTGTCATTGTTATGATCATCTCTTTCTAATCGAAAGTTCTATCCATGGTAAATTGAATTAAACATCCAAAAGTGATAGAAACTCAAAACACTTTTACCTAGAAAAAGTTCCATTCATTAAATATTAGAAAAAATCCTATAGGCAGACATCCCAACCAAGTACAATGAAATCAAATAGAAGCACCAACACTCATACATCTTCTATGCTAAGGGATGTGGTAGTGAACGAGCAAGAAAGAGGCAACCAGATTGTCTATAAGACCAAAATGACTCCATCCATGATGCTAATACAAGGTGAACAGATCCAGCAATTCAGGAAAATCTGTTTGGGCTTGTTGCCTTTCTCATATTCTCTCACCATTGAAGGTAACTAGCAAACCATAGCATATGCAAAAGATACGTCAACAAAAGAGTCTTACTCAAGAAGAACACAATCTGTATGTTACCCAAGTCATAATCATAATCTCGAGATGGTGGTGTCAAGGTGCCTTGAAGAATGGCTCCCCAAATCACCTTTTTTCCAGAATCCGAAGCCCAAGAGTAACTTGAGTGCTCCAAGTCAATTGGTTGTGCACTCTTTGAGAGCATGCATGACTCTATCAAGTTACCACAAACTGAGAAAGATGAGATTCCTCCTCCAAAAGCAAAGCTCTAGCAAGTAGCTAATCACATAAAAATACTAACTCTCTGTTAACCTTTCCAAAATCCTTGCTGCTAACAAGACAAAGTAAAAGCCATATTCATGAACATGAAAGGAACAAACATCAGACTCACCTCCCATCCATAGAGCCAAATGGGCTCATTCGTGAGGCTAGGAGCCTATAAGCTGCACACGTGGCCATCACCTCTAGGCTTCAGGTCTCATACCACTGCACCCACACCAAGTAGGTAAGGAGGTGCCTTCACCAAGGGGTTACGAGTCCATACGGCTACCAAACTATCTGAAAATATGAAGAGATTTCTCATAAACTTTCCTACACGACAACTAGCAGACTCCCAAAGTTGAAAGATCAGTGTTTATCAAGGAAGTCTCGCTTATCATTGACAATGGTTCTGGGATCAACTTAATGCCTGAGTTCACACTGTCTATGGTGCTGCTTAACATGATGCGGAACAGTCCTATGCCATCTTTATGCTCTCGTCTATGATCTGCAGCACTTTTTGGTTATTTTATTGAAACTATGTCTATGGTGCTGCTTAACATGATGCGGAACAGTCCTATGCCATCTTTATGTTCTCCTCTATGATCTGCAGCACTTTTTGGTTATTTTATTAAAAAATGTACCACAAGGTTGAGCTAACTTCTGGTTCTTCACGATGGAATGAGCCAATATAAACCTCATCATTTCTGTAAACTGATAAAAGATAATCCAAATGGCATCACATCTCTTCAAGTCTATGGCAACATATTCACAAAGTCTATACAATTGGAAGTCCATTTAATGTCAATAATCCATATTGGATGTAAAATTCAGGCACTCCTCAAAGACTTAGCTTTATTGAGCTTGGAATATGTACACTCCTACACGTACTTTCAATGAAGAACAGACAATAAAAATTTTAGCTAACTAGAGCTGAGTTACAATTGTAGATCAATTTCTTGATCTATATGCTCGATGTGGTGTGTCCTCTTAAGTGCAATATGCACTGTGGGTTGCAATTTGAAGACTCAATGGGGAAGAAAAATAGCATATACAATGACGCAATGAAATAAGAGAAAGAAGCTGAAATTAAGAGTACAAACAGCTCAAAAGAGGATTATACAAACTCTGGGCAATCAGTAGGAGACATAAGCATACACATTCACTCTAAGAGCTGCACTTCGATTCTCTAAACATACATGCTCAAGACTCTAGTCTTCCAACTAGCTTCTCACGAGAAGATTGGCCAATCACTGCTTGCCCACTACTCACTCAGAGTGCCAAGCTAGCTGATTCCAATTCTACCAAGTGGAGCACTAGTGGTAAGCTAAGAGCTCTACCTACACACACAAAGAGAAGGCAAAGCTTCAGCTCTGCATTCATTCCTCAAGTCTCTCTGAGCTTCTCTTCTCTGAGCTTCTCTCCCCCTTTGTTGATGAAGAGGTCTACTTATATAGTTTTTCTGAAAGTGAAGGATAGCAAAAGGGGACAAAATTAGTTTCTTCTTTGGCAGGCTCTCTGACACTTTTGACAATTTTGGTACTCTGGAAGCTTCCTTCTTGGTCCACTTTTCCTGCGCCGTCACTATCTTCCGAATTCTGGTATTCAGTGCCGTCCACTGTCCATGAGTTCTCCACGTGCAAGTGGCTGAAAATTTAGACTATATGGAGATCTTGAAAATTTAGTCTCTTTTTTCAAGTGAAAAAGTAGACTAAATCAAAAGTACACCCTTTTCTTAAAAATTAGACTACTCTTGAAGTAAGTAGACTAACTTCATAAAATTGGTGAACTTTTGAGTAAGTTGACTAACTTGTAAAATTTGACTAAAAAAATCGACTAATTGATCAACTTAGAGAAATTAGACAACTTAGAGATTTGGTGAACTGGGAGAATTAGACGACTTAGGAAAATAGGTGAAATGGGGAATTAGGCAACTTGGGCAAATAGGTGAAATGGGAATTTAGACAACTTGGGAAAATAGGTGAAATGGGAAATAGGCAACTTGGGAAAAAAGGTGAAATGGGAATTTAGACCTTCTTCATGAGTTGGATCCCCCTTCCACCATTTTCTTGCTCTTCGCTTCTTCTCCTTCTCCTTTTGTTTGAAATCGAGGTAACTTGCCTTGTGCTTGGCTTCTGCATTTTGAAAAGCAAAACAAAAAAATACATTATTTTAAGGATGTATCAAAGTACCCCGCTACAGGTTGCCCACCACTTAGACATTCTCCGTCCTCGGAGAAAAATAATACTCTTTTTTCTTCTGTCTTTTCTTTTTCTCTTTTTTTTTTTCGGTTTTTTTTCTTCTTCTTCTTTTTTCTTTTTCTCCTTTTTCTCCCTTTTCTCTTTTTCTTTCTTCCTCTCTTTCTTTTTTTTTTTGTTTTTTTGTTGGTACAATAGAACAATCATTCAAAAACACCTCCATTGGATACTTGTCGCTTAACTAAACATGTATTGTAATGATTTTTCACATCATCCTAGGTAGGGTTTAATGCACTTAAGCAATGTCTTCAATATGGCCAATGAGTGGAAGGTCCAGCAACCTGATGGTGACAAACAGGTCTCCCACCCTAGATCCAATTCTCTCTGTGCTTGTTGCAGGGCTGTCCCTAATCCTTGCTGATATGGCTCGGAGTCATAATTGTTGCTGCTCATAGAATTCCTTGAAGATGAATGGGACATGTTACTTTGCTAATAGTTGGACGCTTTTGTCTTGTTCCTGAATGCCCACCTTGTAGGTTCTTAGATTTCCACACTTTGTATAAGATGACGCAAGAACAACGAACTCCTGCTGCTCCTACTCTGATAACAAATCTAAGGTCGATTTTCAGCTGATAACAAATCAAGGTCAATTTTCAGTGGACTCCCATTCAAAGGTGAAGGAAATGGCCAAAACATTCAAGGGTGCTGCTGCTCTGCATAGGCTTCTGCTCTCCATTTAAACAGGCTGCTGCTCTTCATTTAAACTAGTCGTGGACTGAAATGAAGAAAAGCAGATCGCCTGACTCTTCAAGCAGATGGTGAAGAGTTGGCAGCAGTTGACTGGACTCTTCAAGGGAAGGGAAGCCACATCACCTGGATTCTTCAAGGGAAGGAAAGCCACATCGCCTGGATTCTTCAAGGGAAGGAAAGCGGCTACCAAGCGACTGCCCATATCTCGAACGCACGCAATTGATGAAAACCATTCGACTAAGAAGAACCAAATCGACTAATTTATGGAGAAAAAATCGTCTATTGACACAAACTAGGTGACCAAAAAAAATCGACTTTATGAACCTTAAAAATTGACCTTTTTTTTTGGTCCTAACAGCTTTAAAAAATCGACCTTATTGACATATAAATATTGACCAAAAAATCGACCCTATAGATATAACTACTTGACCCCAAAGAATCGACCTTTTATGAAAAAAAATCGACCTTTCTAAAAAAAAATCGACCTAATAACTTAAAAAAATCGACTTTTTCAGCTAAAAAGAAAAATCGACTTTTCTTGGGAAAAAATCGACCTTTTCCAAAAAATCGATTTTTTTTTTTTTGGATTTGAAAAAGATCGACCAAAAAAAATTCGACTTTTTTTTTTTTATGAACTCAAAAAAGTCGACCTAACACCAAAAAAAAAAACGACTTTTTTTTTTTTTTGAGCTTGAACCCTAAAAAATTGACCTATAAAAAACAATCGACCCTTTTTTATGACTTGGAAAAAATTGATCTATCAACTTGACCAAAGTCACTCAATCGCCTTATTTTAGGAAATCGACTAATTAACCCACAAAAAAAAATGAATGACCTGCTCCAGGTGGATAACTTCTTTTCTTTCTTGACCGCTTCTGCATACTTTGGATTAAGTCGATAAATCCTTCCTCTTACTGGCTTAACATCATGAATGAGTGGAATAGAATGCTCTCCAAGATGAACCGGAATTCCTTCTAAGTCATGGTAACTCCATGCAAACACATCCTTGAAGTTTTGCATGAAAGTGGTCACCTGATGGAGCAAGGACGGATGATCCCAAAGCCATGTTGCTAGTAAGATCGGTTGTGAGTGTTCCTCATTTCCAAGATTGACTTGCCTTACAGGTTGAGATGACATGGCTGATTGTTCGTTTTGATATTCAAAAATGCATTGTGGATAGGCCGGCGATTCCTCTATGTTGATCTTTGATTCCTTTTCTTGCATCCATGAAGGTGGAAGCTCTTTCATCCACGGTATGTCGGATGGTATCGGTAAGTCGTCTATCGAAGCTCTTTTCTCCTTTTCTTGGGTCAAATCCTTCGAGACTCCTTTCTTTCCTCTCCTCAAGTCCATGAGGGGTTCTCCAAGCCCAAGAACTTCTACCTGTTCAGAGTCTCCTTCACAAATAGATATGCCATAACATGGAAAGGCTTCCATCCATTCCAAAAGATCTTGGTCATCGTTTATTTCAATTTCATTACATGCTTCCGCGATAGGAATGTGTTGTTCTTCGAGAATAGTGACAGAATGAGCATTACCTCCATGAGATCCTTTTGGATCTAAGTGTACTTGTTTCTGTACTTTCCCTGGCAGGTTAACTAAAATAGTATCATTTCCCCAATCATGCATGGCTTGGATGTGCCTTAGCCATGGCCTCCCTATGAGTAAAGGAAAGCCTCCATTGACCTGCGGTAAATTTAACACCACAAAATCTAGAAAGAATGTCAGCCCGTCCATCTCTACCGGTACCTTCTCTACAATACCAAAAGGTTTAACTCGACTCTGGACAGCCAAGGTTATTGTGAACTTTGCTTCACCTGAAAGTTGGAGTCCAAGTGATTTGAGGGTAAAATCTGGCATGAGATTTATGCCTCAACCTCCATCGATTATTACTCCATTTATAGTTATTCCATATATAGTGACTGATAGACATGGACTCTTGAAGTCAGTTAGAGAGTTGGTTGATACCTTTGTGAAGTTCTCAGAAATTGAAGCTTTCATTAGGTTTGTTGGAGTGTGCCCACCACTTATTGCAAGCATTGTCGGAGGAGACGATGTCTCTATGATCCCTATAACTTCACTTCTAAACCTTTCATCCAATCTTAATAGATCATACAATGATACCTGCTAGAAGGTGTTCTTTAATATTTCCTCCGTCTATGGATGGTATTGGTGAAGGTAGAGGAGGCTTGTTACATGAATGGAGTTCCCTCATCATTTCTTCAAAAACTTTGTCTATTTCTTGCAAAACTTCAGAATTTTTCGTACCTAAGTCTTTTTCTTGGAGGACCCTTGCTTCTGCTTTCTTTTTCTGGGCTCTTGTCTGAACCCCTTGTTCTTGATCAATTTCTAGCAACGCCACCACTCTAGCTTCTGGACTTGAGCTGAAGGATGGGCTTGCATTGAGTTCTTGATTTCCTTCTTCTCTCTCTTGTGAATCAGGTTCTAACTCTGGAGCATAGCTTGGAGTTTCTTTTTCTGGTCCATGATTGTTCAGAGAAACATCTCCATGAAGTTGACCAAGATCACTTAGTGGAGTGGCATGAATCTGGCAAAAGAGTCGATTTCAAAAAATAGTCTATTTTCCTAAATTGAGTCATCTTGGGAAATTAAGTCGACTTAAAAAATTTGACCTTTTTTAAGTAGACTATTTTTAAAAGTCTGGGCAACTTCAAGTTGACCATTTTCCAAAAATTGGTCTACTTTGTGAACGTGGGCATTTTTACAAAATTGGTCAAATTTTTTAGTCACTTGCTCCTCTTTTAAGTCGCCTTGCTCAACTTGACCATTTTTAAAAAATGGGTCAACTTCTTTAGGTGGAAGAATTCGTCCAAATTGCCCAGGGACATCACACACATTCGGGTCCTCTTTCTCAGATAAGTGCCACTGTGAGTGTACAGGAGAAAATTGGATACCTGGATATTTAAGAGTGTTGCTCTCTTCTCTCTTACTTGAATGAATTGCTGGTTGCTTTCCCTTATTGACAGAGATAACATTGACTTGGTAGGATGGAGCTGATCCACTTGTAGAAGCCTTCTGCTTCGGACAATCTTTCGAGTAATGATCCATTGTATCCGAGCAAAACCTCCAAGGTGGAGACCCTTCTGGGAGGTAGCATTTTCTTTGAAAATGCCCATATTCGCCACATCTGTAGCACATGATAGGACGAGCTGGTCTTCTAAATGGAGGTTTTCTTTCGTTAGAGGAGTTTACCTGAGGAGTGGTATACATGCTTTCGACTTGAAATCTTGGAGTTGGTAATAGGGGCTAATGTACAGATACACTTGGTGACGCCCAATTCGCTTGCATCCCCTTGAGGAAATAGCAATCCCTTGCTTCATGGCCTGGATTTCCACAAAATTGACACACCAACCTCTCCGGACAATCTTGAGAAGAATGTCCTGATTTCTTACATAAGGTGCACCAAATCAATGTTTTTACCTCTTTTTGCATTCTAAGCTCCTCCAATTTTTGTCGTAGTAGAGCTAGCGCTTCATCCCTTCCTTGCCAGACAGCTTTTTCCTCTTGCAAGGTCTTCTGTAACTTCAAGGCTTCTAACTCTCTTCTTAGTTGTGCAAGAGAATCACTTATGAATTCATCCGTACCTTCATGTTCTTTGAACTGGACTCTTACTGCTTTGATCCTTGAGGCTGCAGCTTCGAACGAATTCCTCCAATGATGCATCAGCTTGTAGCAACTCTCTAAGCTTTTGCCGAGAAGTTTTTGGTAGGGCCTTCTCTACCCATTTCTTGACCAGAAAATCCCCAAGATTGTGAGGAAGACAAGAAACTAACGACTTTACTCTGGTCATTAATTCAAAGAATGCCTCTCCTTTTTGTAGTTTAAGATTTTCCAATCGATCAAGAATGCGTTCTGTGGAGTTACTTGGAGTAAACGTAGTTGTGAAGGCAGTTTTGAGGGCATCCCGGGTGGTGAAGTGTGCTTCATCGTGTTGATTGTACCATCGATCCGTGAGCCCTTCAAGAGTGGCCGGAAACAAGGCAAGGAAGGCATCTTCTCGCTGATGTAAACCCCTACTCTTACATAGGGAAAGAAACCTCCTGACGTGATCATCCGAGTCCTCGTGAGTAGCTTCCTTGAAGGAAGGAAATTTGATGTTGATCCGAGAGAGCAAGTTAGTCAATCGCTGCTGCTTGTGGTCTTTGGTTGTCTTCCATGTCCGTTGAAGGAGGCGTTGAGTGCCGATCCGAGATGCCTCCCGCTGATGATGCGTCACGAAATGGAAATGGAAGTGGTGGAGCTCTAGGGGGGATGTAGTGTAATCTTTTCCATTGATAACTCTTTATGGGAGTCTTTACGGGACTAAGGGATCCTTCCTAATGGCTGGAGAGAGTATGCGTCATAACTATCCCTCTCACGCTCTTCATCAACTCGGTTCTTCTAAGGGCTGAACTTCTAACAAGTTCAAATTGCAACCAAGGTCCCATCGTGCGTGCCAAAATGAGCACCTGTAGATCAATTTCTTGATCTATATGCTCGATGTGGTGTGTCCTCTTAAGTGCAATATGCTTTGAGGGGTGCAATTTGAAGACTCAATGGGGAAGAAAAATAGCATATACAATGACGCAATGAAATAAGAGAAAGAAGCTGAAATTAAGAGTACAAACAGCTCAAAAGAGGATTATACAAACTCTGGGCAATCAATAGGAGACATAAGCATACACATTCACTCTAAGAGCTGCACTTCGATTCTCTAAACATACATGCTCTAGACTCTAGTCTTCCAACTAGCTGCTCACGAGAAGATTGGCCAATCACTGCTTGCCCACTACTCACTAAGAGTGCCAAGCTAGCTGATTCCAATTCTACAAAGTGGAGCACTAGTGGTAAGCTAAGAGCTCTACACACACAAAGAGAAGGCAAAGCTTCAGCTCTGCATTCCTTCCTCAAGTCTCTCTGAACTTCTATTCTCTGAGCTTCTCTCCCCCTTTGTTGATGAAGAGGTCTACTTATATAGTTTTTCTGAAAGTGAAGGATAGCAAGAGGGGACAAAATTAGTTTCTTCTTTGGCAGGCTCTCTGACACTTTTGACAATTTTGGTACTCTGGAAGCTTCCTTCTTGGTCCACTTTTCCTGCGGCGTCACTATCTTCCAAATTCTGGTATTTGGCGCCGTCCACTGTCCATGAGTTCTCCGCGTTCAAGTGGCTGAAAATTTAAACTATATGGAGATCTGGAAAATTTAGTCGCTTTTTTCAAGTGAAAAAGTAGACTAAATCAAAAGTACACCCTTTTCTTAAAAATTAGACTACTTTTGAAGTAAGTAGACTAACTTCATAAAATTGGTGAACTTTTGAGTAAGCCGACTAACTTGTAAAATTTGACTAAAAAAATCTACTAATTGGTCAACTTAGAAAAATTAGACAACTCAGAGATTTGGTGAACTGGGAGAATTAGACGACTTAGGAAAATAGGTGAAATGGGGAATTAGGCAACTTGGGCAAATAGGTGAAATGGGAATTTAGACAACTTGGGAAAATAGGTGAAATGGGAAATAGGCAACTTGGGAAAAAAGGTAATTTGGGAATTTAGACCTTCTTCATGAGTTGGATCCCCCTTCCACCATTTTCTTGCTCTTCGCTTCTTCTCCTTCTCCTTTTGTTCGAAATCGAGGTAACTTGCCTTGTGCTTGGCTTCTACATCTTGAAAAGCAAAACAAAAAAATACATTATTTTAAGGATGTATCAAAGTACCCCGCTACAACAATGTATGCAAAAATGTGCTTCATTGGGTGCATAATGATACTCATAAAAAGTCTAGAGACAAATAGAATCATTCTTGCACATACACACATTGTTCTTCTTACA
>CM035423.1:175549952-175552452 GCA_020310875.1 Ceratopteris richardii | reverse complement strand
CTTGGAGCACATGCAGTTACATGGCCGACACATGGCTGGCTAGTATCTTCTTGCCCAAGAAGGGAGTCCCCTGGAGAGAGCTATATATAGAGGCATTTGGTTGGTAGGAGAGTCATCTCTCTAGCACGTGGTGGTCGTAATCCTTGTTTTCTTGCATTGGTATCAGAGCTCTAGGCAAGCTTTCATGGTGACCTTGCTAGGCTCATCACCTTCTTCATTAGAATGGGCTTCCATTGTTCATAATATCCTCATAGTCTTCTTTAGGCGGAGCATCTTGCCCGTTTATTTTCGGATTCTGATGCCACAAACCTCTCTTTTAGAGTTTTCGGGATCAAAAAGGAGGGCGAATCGTTTTGGGAGAAATGAGGCCCAAGGCTGGGGTCAATCTTGCGACCTCAGAGAGATCCTTTGGATAAGTTCCGCTGTGCTACAATGTTTCTGTACATTTATATTGGTCGCAACTAGATTTGATCTCAAGTCTCCAAGAAAGACCTCTTCAGCTTTCATCAAAAGCGCTGAGTATTATACTGTTCATATGTGCTGTAGTCGCAAGGGGATTTGATCCCAGATCTCGAAGAAGACCCCTTCAACCACCATCGAAGGTGTTGCTCACATCAGGAATTTGTGATCAGATTTAATTTTTCTGCTGAAATTGAGGAACATAAGTATGGTTTTCTTCATATAATAAAGGCAGCAGCCAATAGGCCTACCTGAGGATTACGTAAAATGTTCTTACATTTTAGAATTAATGTTTGCATTCTCTGATGCTGCACGCTGATTGAGATGTGGTCTTGGGTCAATGTTTTGAGGGGATGATGGATTATCCAGAGCGCCCAATGCAGAATTACTTTCTGCAGAAGACGATCTGCTATACAACCACTATCCAATAGCCATGAACATATCCAGGGCTACAATTGTTGGAGCGCTATTTGCTTACGCTATTCTGAACCTGAATGGTTTTGTTCATGATCGTCAGGCGTGTTCCTTGTAGCGGAATTCTTAATTATCATTTTGTGTAGCTTCACCTTCCAGATATTCATCAATCCCAGTTTTGAACCCACGAAGGCTACCTTAAATATTTCGGCCTCATCAGGGAGATTGCAAGACTTCCCAGATAAATTATACGCGACGGTTGGAGCGCTGTGTTGAGACGATGTCAACAGTAATCAATCTCAGATGTTCTGCTTTTGCACGGCCTTCAACAGATACTGCGCTGGTGAAGGTGAACGCATATTGCTGGGTGCCTCATCTCTACTGTGACACACTCATGTGCACGAATCGCATCTCTTCTGAGACACACTTGGCATCAGCGGACTCAAACATAGGAATGTTTTGCAGCAGAAAAAAAGTGATCAATTCTTCTTAATGCTCACGCGGGTGTATCTGGGAATCGAACCATCGATTTATGACAAGGAGTGTGCTATCCTTAACAACTTCACAGGCGCCAGGTCAAATCAGTCTGATGCTTTTTTGGAAGGATCTGTAGCCTTCACAGGTCATACGACAACCACCCTAGTCTAACAGAGCCATATCACTCTGCTGCATTGTCTTATTAGTTTAGAGGTTGCAAAAGGCTCCACAGGTATCCCGACAGCGCCAATAATCAAAGAATATTCTCTGAATTGTTATTCTCTAAACATCTATGGTAACTCAAAACCAATTAAAAGGAGAGGTAGATATAGACGACATGTGCAGCCTCCAAAATTTGAACCAGAGATCTCATCGGGCAAAGATGCTGTTCTACACCAGGAGGGCAAGCTCATCGTTTAAGCTTATCGTAGATTATCTATGATATAAGCCAAGAAGTACAGAAATTAAAGGTCGCTTTGAATTTTCATCTCCATGAAGCAAAAGCCTTGGGAACATGGATTCGAGCTTGAAACCTCCCGTATCGGAGGGAAGCGTCTTCATAAGTAGAACAAATGACTTGAATGTTAAAAGCTAGTTATAAGAAATCTCTCTTCAAGGTCTTAGAGAGATGTGAACATGGCTATGAAGGTTGGATCTTCTCAAGGATCAATGGACGAACGTAGCTAATTGGGAGATAAGTATTTTCCAAGTTAATGATTGGTTTCAATATTTGTTTTGCTCTATGCTTTCATGCAGGATGCATGTTATTATCGTTGAAGTATGGAAGTAAACTTCATTCTTGATAATCTTGATGCAAATTATGGAAACCTACATGAAAGAGCATAAAGATATTGAAACACTCATTAAACACAAGCATAGGCATGCATCTACGAAAGATTGTTGGTGCATCTCTCCTTTCAAAAGAATGTTTCCAGGCACCATACACATTTTCTTCTTGCTTAAGGAATAGGATGCACTCAAGTTTGTGCACATGTATATTTATAACCTTTTGTAAGGTATAGGATAGATTGTTTGTGCATGGATGATTGGATGCACACATGTCAAGCTCAAGAATTGCTTGAATTAGGTTTGATGCATGAAAGGAGAATGCCAACATGTGCATGCACTCACATGCATTTGCATGCAAGAA
>CM035423.1:175537452-175539952 GCA_020310875.1 Ceratopteris richardii | reverse complement strand
TAAGGGAGGAAGAAGACATTGAGCATCTCTTCTCCTGCCCCAAAAGCATGAGAATATGGAGCATCATCTGAATGGTCCTCCAATTGAATCCGAAGATTTCGTGGGAGCAAATCCTTTTTTGTTACATCCCCAAACCCAAAGGACATCAAGATTGGTTCCTGTAGTTCAGGTGTCCATCCAAGTGTGGAGTGTCTGCTGAATGTGACTGGCCAGCACCCTTAAAAGAGTCTATAAATAGGTCTTTGGTCTCATTTGTTATTCATTCATCGTATGAGCCTCTTGGACTCCTGGGCCTTCATGGAGTCCCCCACATACATGTAGAGCGTGGTCATGGTGGTGTGGGACGACCATGCCCTTGAGGGGATGGCCAGCTCCCAAGCTCGGGGGTGGGTTCTTGTGGACCCTATGGCCGGGACGTGAGTCTGATGTCTTCCCTTCTATGTTTGTGGATATGGCTTGTGTTTTGTCTTCTTTGCAGGGAAGATCTTGGGATAGCACAGTAGAGCACTAATATTGGCATCAGAGCATCTCCTTGGTCGTGAACTAGGCAAAACAATATACACAAAACCATTAGAGCTCTAGAGCTGGGATGGCTCAGTTTGACATGCTAGAGGTAACATGGTATGCTTCGAGCAGAAGGAAGAAGCAAGGGGAGCACATGCAAGCCTGTGGTCAAAGCCAAGGCAAGTGCTCCAATGAATTTTGCTTTCAGGTTGATAGGCAGCTGAGGGGCAATCTCTCCACCACCATGGATTGGCTTCCATGGGCATGCCCCCTACCTACCCAGGAGGAAAGGGGAAAGTACATGAAGCAGCCCATTGTGGACAGGAGAAAGGAAAGGGTGGTAGGAGGCAGAAGCAGCCTCAAGATCACCCCAGGGGCATGAAAAGCCCACGCGATAGTCGGGTGATGGTATGCAGATGCCTGTTCACCCATAAAAATTTATGCCACCCAGCTCCGCGAGCAGCTGGATTATGGGGTTAACAGGCATGGCACCTATCATGATCGGAGAATTAGCCACCCAGTCGCACATGCCATGGGTGTTTAAGAGGCTGAGTGGAAATTTTCCCGCTAAACCTCTGGTGCCTGCCAATTCTAAGGTGAGTACATCATGCAGAGATGGCTCATTTGTACCCTTTTTCATGGAGGGAAGCAGCCCCTCCCAAAAGAAGGTGTCTACGCCTAAAAAGAAGGCAGACGCTACCTCAGAAGGCAGGTACTGGCCTTCCCAAAGAGAGGCGACAGCCCCTCAAATGAAGCTATGCTGCTCCCCCCAAAGAGAGAAGTACAGCCAGCTTATCTCAGCTTCTGGGTTCAGCCAGGAAAGGAGGCGATCCACCGAACGCAATGGAAAATTTGATTTCTGCAGAAGTCCCCCCCCCCCCCCCCCCCAAAAAAAAAAGCAGCCCACAATAAAAAGGGAAAGGGGGGGGGGGGGGGGGGAGGAGGGGGGGTGTTTCCTAGGCAGCAAACGCCCCGAAAACATCCATGCATGGCAAAAAAACTCGTGCAGAGGATTTTTTTTTTCCAGGGCAATGGCTGTTCTCCCTCCGTAACCGTGTGGAAGACTTGCTACTTTGATAGAAATAGTTAAGTTTTACAAAAATATCCAGCCAATGGTAGCTATTTGTCATGCCATAAGGTTCATGGCTAAGAGTTTCTGGTCCCATGAATAGTGTGGCTTACATGTAGAATCATGGTTGTTGGTCGTACGAGTACGAATATATTCATACATATGTGCAGGTACAAATTCATATGATTTTTTGGACCCCCCCCCCCCCCCCCCCCCCCCCCCCGGGGCTTTCGAATGCCCACAAATTCAGGTCCTGAGAGCTTATTAGATCAAAGTTTGGGGTTTTTGCCATTCACTTTTGCATGCATATTCCAATCTTGAAGCTCTCCTTGCTCCCATTGCACTCATTGCTCAAGCTCTCCTCTTCCTCCCCATCTCCTATGACTTCCTCTCCATCTTCTCTTTCTCCTCCTCCCACAAACTCTTCCTCTCCCTCCTCATAAGATCTCCCACAAACTCTTCCTCTCCCTCTACCTATCTTTGAGCTTCAAGCATCATGGTTAGAGACAAACATGAGGCTTTTCATTTACATTGCATCCATGTTGACAGCGATACAAAGAAGTCTAATTCTCATCATTGGACTTGCAAGTATTGTGGGAAGAAATACACAAGCGGGCCCACTAAACTTCTTCAACATCTTTCAAAGCTTGGAGGACAAGTTGCAGCATGTAAGAAAATACCCAAAGAATTGCGGATGAAATTCTTCAAAGTATGGGAGGACAAGTATCTTTAAGTTCAAAAACATAGCATCAATAAGACCATCTTCAAATCCTACCTCTTATGATGCATCCTTCATATGGATTGCATGGCTCTACATCACGATAAGCACATTCCAATGTGGCTATGCAACAAAAAGAACCGCCGCCATCAGTGCAAACTAATGCACATGCTAGAAGACAAATGAATATCGAGGAAGTTCCAAAATAT
>CM035423.1:175519952-175529952 GCA_020310875.1 Ceratopteris richardii | reverse complement strand
TACCAAGTGGAGCACTAGTGGTAAGCTAAGAGCTCTACACACAAAAGAAGGCAAAGCTTCAACTCTGCATTCCTTCCTCAAGTCTCTCTCAGAGCTTGTCTCTGCTTCTCCTACCTCTTGTCTCTCCCTTTTGATGATGAAGAGGTCTACTTATATAGTTTTTCTGAAAGTGAAGGATAGCAAAAGGGGACAAAATTAGATTCTTCTTTGGCAGAGAACATCTGACACTCTTGACAATTTTGGTACTCTGGAAGCTTCCTTCTTGGTCCACTTTTCCTACGCCGTGTCTATCTTCCAAATTTTTGTATTCGGCGCCGTCCACCGTCCATGAGTTCTCCGCGTGCAAGAGGCTGAAAATTTAGACTATATGGAGATCTGGGAAATTTAGTCGCTTTTTCAAGTGAAAAAGTAGACTAAATCAAAAGTACACCCTTTTCTTAAAAATTAGACTACTTTTGAAGTAAGTAGACTAACTTCATAAAATTGGTGAACTTTTGAGTAAGTCGACTAACTTGTAAAATTTGACTAAAAAAATCGACTATTTGGTCCACTTAGGAAAATTAGACAACTTAGAGATTTGGCAAAAAAAATCGACTAATTGGACAACTTAGAGATTTAGACGACTTGGGAAAATAGGTCAACTTGGAAAATCGACTAATTGGACAACTTAGGGAAATTAGACAACTGGGAGAATTAGACGACTTGGGAAAATAGGTGAAATGGGAATTTAGACAACTTGGGAAAATAGGTGAAATGGGAATTTAGTCAACTTGGGAAAAGAGGTGAAATGGGAATTAGACAACTTGGGAAAATAGGTGAAATGGGAAAATAGGCAACTTGGGAAAAGAGGTGAAATGGGAATTAGGGAACTTGGGAAAATAGGTGAAATGGGAATTTAGGCAACTTGGGAAAAGAGGTGAAATGGGAATTAGACAACTTGGGAAAATAGGTGAAATGGGAAATTTGGCCTTCTTCATGAGCAGGATCCCCCTTCCACCATTTTCTTGCTCTTCGCTTCTTCTCCTTCTCCTTCTGTTCGAAATCGAGGTAGTTTGCCTTGTGCTTGGCTTCTGCATCTTGAAAAGCAAAACAAGAAAATACATTATTTTAAGGGTGTATCAAAGTACCCCTCTACAGGTTGCCCACCACTTAGACATTCTCCGTCCTCGGAGAAAAATAATACTCTTTTCTTTTTTTCTTTTTTTTTTTCTTTTTTCTTTTCAAGTTGGCATGTGACCTGCTGGTGAGTTGAGGTATCCTTCCTATCCTTGTAGGTTCGTAGATTTTCACACTTGCATAAGATGAAACTTTTTAAGAAGGAAGAACACGAACTCTTGCTGCTGCTGCTGATTTGTTCAGGTCAATTTTCAGCTGAGAACAAATCAAGGTCAATTTCTTTTTTAGTGGACTGCTCATCAAAAGGGCAAAAAATCGACTGCTGATGCAGCAGTCGTGCTGCTTATTTACAGGATGCTGCTCCGCTTCATCTGATTTTGGATGGCAAAAACTCTTAAGTGCTGATCTGGTTCTAGATCGCAAGGACTCTTACTAGTGGGATCAGCAGCAGGCGACTGGATATGATGGATGAGCAGATGAGTAGCACCGGTGCTTCTTCAATTCATTGATGAAGAAAATTGACTGATGGTTTTTTTCCAAAGCACTAACTGATGAGGAAAAATCGACTTGGGCACGCACTTATGAAAAAATCGACTTAGGCAAAAAATCGCCTTAATGACCAAAAAAAAAAATTTCGACCTACTTGAATCCAAAAATCGACTTTTTAGAGTTAAAAAAAAATTCGACCTCCTTGACCACAAATCGACTTTTTTTCATGAAGTAAAAAAAATCGACCTCTCTCACAAAAATCGACCTAAAAAATAAATCGACTTTTTTTTTTTTTTTAATCGACCTTTTTTTGAGAAAAATTCGACCTAAAAATTCGACTTTTTTTTTTCTTTTTAAAGGTTGAAAAAAATTCGACCTTTCTTTAAAAATTCGGCCTAAAAAAAATCGATCTTTTTTTTTTTTGGAAAAAAGCAAATGACCTATTCATAAAAAAATTGACATCGATCAAAAAAAAGAAATGACTCCAATTCAGATGTCAAAAAGGACTTATGCATGTGGTTGAGAGATCTAGTGGATAGAGATGATGGGTTTTATTGATGGGGACTATAATAAGTGTAATAGAGCATCAAAACGGGACATGGTATTTAGAGAGTTCCTATAGTAGTGATTCACTATGTCATTTTGTTTCTTGGTAGGGTTTGAGACGTGAACGGTTCACCAAAGGAATTTGGGTTCCTTCAAGAGTGGAGAGACGTACCGCCCCTTGAGGAAAGATCTCTTTTACATTGTAAGGACCTGTCCATCCAGTGGATAATTTCTTTTCCTTCTTGTTGTACAAGCTTGGTTGATATAGCAGGACCAACGATCCTTCTTTGATCTCTGTCTTCCACAGATTCCTGTCGTGCCATGCTTTCCGCTTCATCTGCTCTTTCTCGAGAGTTGAATCTGCTATTGTTCTCTTCTCCTCCAGTTGATGTAATCTGTTCATATTGATGTTACTCATGACTTGCAAATTATCGATCCTTAGATGTCCCACTTTGCTTGATCCTTTTAGAAATTCTAATGGAGCTATTGCTTCAAGACCATATACTAACTGGAAGGGAGTATGTTTCGTGGTTACCTTGAATGCCGTCCTGTATGCCCATACCACACCTAGGTAGGTAGTGCCCCATGTCAAGGGATGGAGATAGCACATTTTCCTCAAGAGAGAGATGAGTACCTTGTTGGTGCTTTCCGCCTGACCATTGGCTCGTGGGTAATAAGCACATGATTTTTTGTGGAAAATTTTGTACTTCACAAATATTTCAGTTAGGGTTTTGTTGATAAAATGAGATCCTTGGTCACTTGTAACTTCAATTGGACAGCCATACCTGCAGAAAATATTCTCATACAAGAAAGAGGCTACCGTATGAGAAGTGCAATCCTTTGTCGCCAGAACTTCTACCCATTTGGTGGCGTAATCAGTGGCTACCAACAAGTACTTCACATTCGCGGAAGAAGTGATGGGATAGATTGGTCCCACAAAATCTAATCCCCATTTTTCAAATGGTCTCCATGATAAAGAAATTTGCAAGGGTTGGTTGTTGAGCTTCTTGGTTTTGGTGCACAACGCTGGCAAGTGTCGCATGTCTTTGCATATTCTGTTGCATCTCGAAAAAGGTAAGGCCACCATAATCCTCCATGTAAAATCCGATGTGCTGTAATGTGACCTGGATAATGGCATGGAGCTGTTCCTCCATGGGCTTCTTCTAGTATCTGTTGTACTTCATGTGGTAGGACGCATCTCCTATAGATCCCGTCATATCCTACTCGGAAAAGAGTATTTTGAACAATTGAAAAATTCTTACTTTTTAGAAGCAATCTTCTTCATTCGAGTGGTGTGAGGTTAGGTGGGCAGGTTCCCGTGGTTAACAAATGATGAACGTCCTAGTACCAAGTAGGGTAAGTTCTTACTTGAAATAAAGATTGATCTGGGAGGTTGTCTTCTATGCCCGTAACTAGTTCCGGATGTCCTTTAATCCTTGAAAGGTGATCTTCCATCACATGGTGCTTCCCAGGTCGTTGAACTAGATCGAAGTTGAATTCTTGGAATAAGAGTAGCCACCTCCACACTCTTCCATAGATGTTCGGCTTGTTTAGCAAATATTTGATTGCCTGATGGTCGATGATGACTGTGAAGTGAATTCCCAACAAATAATGACGGAACTTCTTGAGGGCGAAAACAATAGCGAGTGCTTCTCTTTCAGTAGTACTATAGTTGCGCTCTGCTTTGGTTAAGATCCTGCTAGCATAGTAAATGGGTCGGTCAAGTTTATGTTCTTTGCTAGGTTGTGTGAGTATGGCTCCTACCGCTATAGAACTTGCATCCACATGAACGTGGAAGGTAGCATTCCAATCTGGTGCTACTAAAATAGGTGCACTTATAAGTTTGGTTTTTAGAAGGGTAATGCATTGTCTTCTACTTCAGTCCACTGAAAGGGTACCATTTTGCTAACGAGCCTAGAGAGGGGCTTGGTTATCTCAGCATACATTTTTATGAACTTGCAGTGATAGCCGGTATGTCCTAAGAAACTCTAGATTGTCCATGATTGTGCAGGGGAAACATCTCCATGAAGTTGACCAAGATCACTTAGTGGAGTGGCATGAATCTGAGCCAAAGAGTCGATTTCAAAAAATAGTCTATTTTCTTGAATTGAGTCATCCTCGGAAAATAAGTGGACTTCAAAAATTTGACCTTTTTTAAGTAGACTATTTTTAAAAGTTTGGGCAACTTCAAGTTGACCATTTTCCAAAAATTGGTCTACTTTGTGAACGTGGTCATTTTTACAAAATTGGTCAAGTTTTTTAGTCACTTGCTCCTCTTTTAAGTCGACTTGCTGAACTTTACAAAATTGGTCAAATTTTGTAGTCATTTGCTCCTCTTTTAAGTCGACTTGCTCAACTTGACCATTTTTAAAAAATGGGTCAACTTTTTTAGCTGAAACAAATCGTCCATATTTCCCAGGGGCATCACACCCATTCGGGTCCTCTTTCTCAGATAAGTGCCACTGTGAGTGTATAGGAGAAAATTGGGTACCTGGATATTTAAGAGTGCTACTCTCTTCTCTCTTACTTGAATGAATTGCTGGTTGCTTTCCCTTATCGACAGAGATAACATTGACTTGGTGGGATGGAGTTGATCAACTTGTAGAAGCCTTCTGCTTCGGACAGTCCTTCGAATAATGATCCATTGTGTCCGGGCAAAACCTGCAAGGTGGAGACCCTTCTGGGAGGGAGCATTTTCCTTGAAAATGCCCATATTCGCCACATCTGTAGCACATGATAGGACGAGCTGGTCTTCTAAATGGAGGTTTTCGTTCGTTAGAGGGGTTTACCTGAGGGGTGGTATACATGCTTTGGACTTGAAATCTTGGAGTTGGTAATAGGGCTGATGTACAGGTACACTTGGTGATGCCCAATTCGCTTGCATCCCCTTGAGGAAATAGCAATCCCTTGCTTCATGGCCTGGTTTTCCACAAAATTGACACACCAACCTCTCTAGACAATCTTGAGAAGAATGTCCTGATTTCTTACATAAGGTGCACCAAATCAATGTTTTTACCTCTTTTTGCGTTATAAGCTCCTCCAATTCTTGTCGTAGTAGAGCTAACGCTTCATCCCTTCCTTGCCAAGCAGCTTTTTCCTCTTGCAAGGTCTTTTGTAACTTTAAGGCTTCTAACTCTCTTCTTAGTTGTGCAAGAGGATCACTTGTGAATTCATCCGTACCTTCGTGTTCTTTGAACTGGACTCTTGCTGCATCGATCCTTGAGGCTGCAGCTTCGTATTTCTCCAATGATGCATCAGCTTGTAGCAACTCTCTAAGCTTTTGCTTAGAAGTTTTTGGTAGAGCCTTCTCTACCCATTTCTTGACTAGAAAATCCCCAGGATTGTGAGGAAGACGAGAAACTAACGACTTAATTCTCGTCATTAGTTCAGAGAATGCCTCTCCTTTTTGTAGTTTAAGATTTTCCAATTCATCAAGAATGCATTCTGTGGAGTTACCTGGGGTAAATGTAGTTGTGAAGGCGGTTCTGAGGGCATCCCAGGTGGTGAAGTATGCTTCATCATGTTGATTATACCATCGATCCGCGAGCCCTTCAAGAGTGGCCGGAAACAAGGCAAGGAAGGCATCCTCTCGCTGATGTAAACCCCTACTCTTACATAGGGAAAGAAACCTCCTGACGTGATCATCCGCATCCTCATGAGGGGCTGCCTTGAAGGAAGGAAACTTGATGTTGATCCGAGAGAGCAAGTTAGTCAAATCATCCCCCATCGCTGCCATGTCCGTTGAAGGAAGCGTTGAGTGCCGATCCGAGATGCCTCCTAACGATGATGCATCAGGAAATGAAAATGGAAGTGGTGGAGCTCTAGGAGGGATGTAGTGTAATCTTTTTCGTTGATAACTCTTTATGGGAGTCTTTACGGGACTAAGGGATCCTTCCTTATAGCTGGAGCGAGTATAAGTCATAGACTATCGCTCTAACGCTCTTCATCAACTTGGTTCTTCTAAGGGCTCAACTTCTAACAAGTTCAAATTGCAACCAAGGTCCCACCGGGCGTGCCAAAATGAGCACCTGTAGATCAATTTCTTGATCTTTATGCTCTATGTGGTGTGTCCTCTTAAGTGCAATATGCACTGTGGGTTGCAATTTGAAGACTCAATGGGGAAGGAAAATATCATATACAATGACTCAGTGAAATAAGAGAAAGAAGCTGAAATTATGAGGGAAATGAAAGGGAGAAGCTGAATTTATGAGTACAAATTGCTCAAAAAAGGATTAGGAGACGTAAGCATACACCTGTATTCTCAAAGCTTGACTTCGATTCTAAACATACATGCTCAAGACTCTAGTCTTCCAACTAGCTTCCCAAAAGAAGATTGGCCAATCACTGCTTGCCCACTACTCACTCAGAGTGCCAAGCTAACTGATTCCAAATCTACCAAGTGGAGCACTAGTGGTAAGCTAAGAGCTCTACACACAAAAGAAGGCAAAGCTTCAGCTCTGCATTCCTTCCTCAAGTCTCTCTCAGAGCTTGTCTCTGCTTCTCCTGCCTCTTGTCTCTCCCTTTTGATGATGAAGAGGTCTACTTATATAGTTTTTCTGAAAGTGAAGGATAGCAAAAGGGGACAAAATTAGTTTCTTCTTTGGCAGAGAACATCTGACACTTTTGACAATTTTGGTACTCTGGAAGCTTCCTTCTTGGTCCACTTTTCCTACGCCGTGTCTATCTTCCAAATTTTTGTATTCGGCGCCGTCCACCGTCCATGAGTTCTCCGCGTGCAAGAGGCTGAAAATTTAGACTATATGGAGATCTGGGAAATTTAGTCGCTTTTTCAAGTGAAAAAGTAGACTAAATCAAAAGTACACCCTTTTCTTAAAAATTAGACTACTTTTGAAGTAAGTAGATTAACTTCATAAAATTGGTGAACTTTTGAGTAAGTCGACTAACTTGTAAAATTTGACTAAAAAAATCGACTATTTGGTCAACTTAGGAAAATTAGACAACTTAGAGATTTGGCAAAAAAAATCGACTAACTGGACAACTTAGAGATTTAGACGACTTGGGAAAATAGGTCAACTTGGAAAATCGACTAATTGGACAACTTAGGGAAATTAGACAACTGGGAGAATTAGACAACTTGGGAAAATAGGTGAAATGGGAATTTAGACAACTTGGGAAAATAGGTGAAATGGGAATTTAGTCAACTTGGAAAAAGAGGTGAAATGGGAATTAGACAACTTGGGAAAATAGGTGAAATGGGAAAATAGGCAACTTGGGAAAAGAGGTGAAATGGGAATCAGGGAACTTGGGAAAATAGGTGAAATGGGAATTTAGGCACCTTGGGAAAAGAGGTGAAATGGGAATTAGACAACTTGGGAAAATAGGTGAAATTGGAAATTTGGCCTTCTTCATGAGCTCGATCCCCCTTCCACCATTTTCTTGCTCTTCGCTTCTTCTCCTTCTCCTTTTGTTCGAAATCGAGGTAGTTTGCCTTGTGCTTGGCTTCTGCATCTTCAAAAGCAAAACAAAAAAATACATTATTTTAAGGGTGTATCAAAGTACCCCGCTACAAATGGTTGGCTTCTCTTGTCTTTCTTGTTGAAGGCGTGCCTTGTTGGCTGATGTGTGGTTGTAGACTTCTTCAAGAAGAGAGAATTTGAGAGCCCCTCTTCTTCTTAGTAACTTTTGGTATTTTAAGCTTAATTGCTCAAAGAACTCGAAATTGACATGATGAACTGGAGAAATCGGCCTGATCAATAACTAGAGAAATCAACCTGATCAATTCACGGTTGATCGATTGCTTGGACAATGAGATCCTTGGTCACTTGTAACTTCATTGGGACAACCATACCTGGAAAAAATATTTTCACACAAGAAACCGGCTACCGTGTGGGAAATGCAATCTTTTGTTGCCAAAACTTATGCCCATTTGGTGGCGTAGTCGGTGGCCACCAACAAGTACTCCATATTCAATGGAGAAGTGATGGGATAGATTAGCCTCTCTGCATTTTTCAAATGGTCTCCACGATAAAGAAATTCGCAAGGGTTGGTTGTTGAGCTTACTTGGTTTGGGTGCACAACATTGGCAAGTGTCGCATGTCTTTGCATATTGTGTTGCATCTCGAAAAGATAAGGCCACCATAATCCTCCGTGTAAGATCCGATGTGTTGTTATGTGACCTGGATAATGACACACAGTGGTTCCTCCATGGGCTTTGTCTAGTATTTTTTGTACTTCATGTGGTAGGAAGCATCTCCTGTACATCCCATCATGTCCAACTCGAAAAAGAGTAATTTGAATGATTGAAAAATTCTTACTTTTGAGTAGCAATCTTCTCTGTTCTAGTGGTGTGAGATTAGGTAGGCAGGTTCCCGTGATTAACAAACGAAGAATGTCCAGGTACCAAGTACGGTAAGTGCTTACTTGGAATAAAGATTGATCTGGAAGGTTGTCTTCTATGCCCGTATCCGGTACCAATTGTCCTTTAATCCTTGAGAGGTGATCCGCCATCACGTCGTGCTTCGCAGGTCGTTGAACTAGTTCGAAGTTGAATTCTTGGAATAAGAGTAGTCACCTCCACACTCTTCCATAGATGTTTGGCTTGTTTAGCAAATATTTTATTGCTTGATAATCGGTGATGATGGTGAAGTGAATTCCCAACAAATAATGACGAAATTTGTTAGGGCAAAAACAATAGCAAGTGCTTCTCTTTCAGTAGTACTATAGTTGCATTCTTCTCTAGTTAAAATTCTGCTAGCATAGTAAATGGGTCGATCAAGTTTATGTTCTTTGCTAGGTTGTGTGAGTATGGCTCCTAGCGCTATAGAACTTGCATTGACATCTACGTGGAAGGTAGCATTCCAATTTAGTACTACTAAAATAGGTGGACTGATGTGTTTGGTTTTTAGAAGAGTAAATGCATTGTCTCCTACTTCAGTCCTATGAATTTGCTGAATTTGCAATGATAGCCGGTGTGTCCTAAGAAAATCTGAATTTCTTTGACATTAATTGGCTTAGGCATATGCAATATTGCTCTGATTTTGTCCGGATTGGGAGCCATGCCTTTTGTTGAGACTATTTGACCTAAGGGCATCCCTTAAGTCACCAAAAAGTGACATTTATTTGGGTTGAGTTTTAATTTGGCTTCTTTGCAAGCATTAAAAACCTCTTCCAATTGATAAAGATGATCATTGAAGTTTTCAATCGGAGTAGAACATCCGTTGTGTGAAAAGGTGGAGAAGTCATCCATAAAGATTCTCAAGAATTTTGGCAAAAATGATTGGAAGATTGAGTAAACCATTCGATTGAAAGAAGAGCATTGCATAATCCAAAAGCCATATTTGTATATACATACGTACCCCAAGGTGTTACAAATGCAGTTTTTGCTTTGTCCTTTGGATGGATGAGCATCTGGTTGTATCCGCTAAATCCATCCATGAAACTCTATAAAACATGACCGGCCATATCTTCCAAAACTTGTTCTGAAAATAGGGTTGGAGACCCATCAGGAATCATAACCATTCTGAATGCTCCACCCGGACAATGACCATTTTTAAAAAATGGGTCAACTTCATTAGCTGGAAAAAAATCGTCCAAATCGCCCAAGATGATTGGCTTGAAAAAATTGTCCAATTAGCCAAAGAGCATTACACATACTCAGGTCATCCGTCTTAGATAAGCACAAGTGTACAGGAGTAGATTGGATACCTGGACAATTTAAGAGTGTTGCTCTCTTCTCTCTTACTTGAATGAATTGCTTTCCCCTTATGGATAGAGATAACATTGACTTGGTAGGATGGAGTTGATCCACTTGTAGAAGCCTTCTGCTTTGGACAGTCCTTCGAATAATGATCCATTGTATTCGAGCAATCCCTGCAAGGACGAGACCCTT
>CM035423.1:175469952-175512452 GCA_020310875.1 Ceratopteris richardii | reverse complement strand
AGATTATATCCACCCTTTATTAAGCCCCGAATGGCTTTCCCATTACTCCAGCACATTTACTTTTATGTTCTTTCATTTCTCTCATCCAGATATTGTATCAAATCCAGCGTGATGTAAATCTTCCAAGTTCCGCCTCATAGACCATTCTCTCTCTCTCTCTCTCTCTCTCTCTCTCTCTCTCTCTCTCTCTCTCTCTCTCTCTCTCTCTCTCTCTCTCTCTCTCTCTCTCTCTCTCTCTCTCTCTCGTGTGTGTGTGTGATATCTTGGACCCTCTCTCATCAGAAGTACAAACTCCAGTACAAAAGCTGAATCAAAGAAGGGTTCCCCCCTATACAAAAGGCTCAGGTGGCCGATGTAAGTTGTGGTGAGTTGTACTGAAATCACATCCTTCTTCGCTGTTCACTGAAAAAATTGGAAGCCCCTTCCCCCCCCGGGGCCCCCTCATGAAAGAATCCTGACACTCCTCCCATTCATGATAAATTCAGCGGCTAAGAAAAGTGAGGATGAGATTCGACAAAAGGCAT
The DNA here is from genome assembly GCA_020310875.1 of Ceratopteris richardii. NCBI lineage: Eukaryota > Viridiplantae > Streptophyta > Polypodiopsida > Polypodiales > Pteridaceae > Ceratopteris > Ceratopteris richardii. Next base: position 175,511,928 of record CM035423.1, on the reverse strand, counting down.
ACGATAAGTGCCGATATGCATGGATGGGCATTCAACGTTCCTTACCGGCTAAAAGAAACACAATAATCGTGTTGCATGATTGAGTAATATCGCATGAAATGACCGGGTGACCTCCACAAAGAGCAAAACGACATCATGCGAAGCTGTGTAAACAAATAATCTGCATAAAGCGGATTGGTGAGTATTAATAGATCGCACAATCCAAAATAAAATAAAAAGAACATCGAGATAGCCCCACTCGTCTCTAATGCGATGGAATCTCGTCTGTCATTGAATTTCCATATGCCTCATTGCACTAGATATCTAGCATTTATATGACCTTAAACCTGCATAACTATGATAGCATCTTATTAAACAGCTTTTGTGGTAAGATTTCGATCGCATTCACGCTTCCAATCAAACCATAGTCCGATACTGACCACTGTACTCAAATCATTGTTATGGTGGTCTACAAGAGAGGCAGCATCGGCGCATGTACAGGGAATCTCAAGTCTAGCATAATGAAGTGAACATAAAGACCCAGCTCCTCATCTGTCTATGTAAAGCAAATGATTGCGAGGTTCAACTTGCAGCCCGTTAAACCCATCTTAGAATTAATCCAGCATAGCGGTTACATATGTCAATACAGAACGTATCGAGCTCCATATGTTCTGCGGATTAGTCGTAGAACAGGTTTACCGGGCTGCAATTTAGACCATATATCATGAACTATGGGAGATGACCAAAGGCAGTGACTCTTGGACTCATCGCAGTTATGGCATAAAAGGCATGACATGTCATGCCTAATCCTCAGGGACCATGTCCCTACTGATAAGCCACCATAGAGGATCATCCACATGAATTTTATGACCTTCTGGCTGTAGTATCGACACTGAATCTGATCCCAAAGCCTCTACGTACTTGTAATAAAGAAACAATGACACAAGAGAACCTGGTCAGTTATATACACAGAATATCGTTATAACTAAATATTGTTGATCCCAGGAGTTGTTCCCATATCTCATGGACAGTATCCCAAAGGTCTTCCCTTCACGCAAAACTTGACCAGGTATAATTTGAAGCTAAACCGAAAATAGGATCACTTTGTTACAGCTTCTTGGAGCTGCCAACTACACAGCCCACATCAAACAGTCTCAGCTGAGACTCATGGAATCTGAGACTGTTTTATTGAAAAAGTGGTGTATGGAACATTTTTCAGGGCTTACTCATTGTTTGCACAACAAGAGCTCATGATCATATTGTGGTCAAAATCAGAACTACTCAAAATTCTAACTAGATAGGAAACTGTTCAAGAAGATCTTTCTATGCATGTATCGAAGCACATTTTTTTTTCAACCATTCAAATACTGCACTTTTTGCTGAAGATACAAGTATGTGATCTTGGCATCGTGCATTAGTAGCAAAGCTTTAAAAGAAAAAAGTTTTGTTGTAATTCGAAAGCATAAAACATGAGCAGCAGACTGCATATAATCTGAAAGTTTTGAATACCAACCATATCAAATGCAAGAAAAACACAACTCAAAAACCTCAGCCTCTAATCAAGCGATACAAATAAAGACGCACAAATAAAAAAGCTCAGCCTCTAATCAAGCTGCGACACAAATAAAAACTCAAAACATGAAATGAGCCTAAGAAAACTCACCAATCCATGAAGCACATACAGCAGATCCAGCAATAATAACGTCAACTCTGGTAGCAGCAACTAGAGCTGACTTTGATTTACTTTTTAGAACCTTCATCTTTGTTGCGAGCAATTTTTGAAGCAAACCACCTTTCTGACTCAGGGCTACAACAAGCACATTTCCACCACAGTTGAGAAGCTCCTCACCAAGTTCAAGCATTGCCAAAGGAGACCCTGTCATCGAAAGCTCATGAAATATTAGCATGAAGCTTCGGCCATGTACATACTTTGCAAAGCCTGAAATAGCCGAGCAAGATTTGAGCTTTCCACGTGGAAGAGATATAGAATCTTCCAAATGCTGGAAAGGCCCAACTGATCTTCCGATTGAAGTATTGACAGTACCAACCAAGGGAAATTGCCATGAACTGATTTTCGCTTTGGATAACACAGCGTGATCCGAAGTTACGAAGTTTCTGTCCGGAAGTTCCTCTCTTACCAAAGGAAACTCCCATTCATCTCCTTGCCGTTGCCCATTGTTTATCCCCCTACGTTCATGCTGGTATGCATCAAAGATATTGCTTGGAAAAAGCTTTTCCCGTTGGACACGCTTTCCCCCTTCAAGAATCAGACGGTTTGAATCATCCCTTATCTGTAATTGCAGAATCCTATTATTTTCAGTCTCAGCCCTCCAAGATTGCAAGAGTAAGCCGAAGTAAGCCCAAAAACCAATCACAACGAGCCAAAAAAGTAATCGACTGCTGAAACGGAGTCTTCTGCACGAAAGAGACAGCACAGAAGCTGAGGAACGGAAATCGTTCGGAGGAGGGCTTCGAAGAGATGGAGATTTTCGAAAGGACGGGGAGTTGAGCGTTACGAACCGGCCTGATAAGCTAGACTTGGTATTATCAGAGACATGTACTGAGAGAGGCCGAACTATTCTCCCTAGAAAGTAGGAAGAAATATTGCTTTTCTCGTCGTTCTCCATTTTCCTCAATCTTCATCACCTTCAGCAAAGCGTTAATTGTACACCATCGCATGTGTAAGCCATTGTCATAGCATTCAACTACGTCCTTCTCGTTAAGAAACCGTTCGGGCACCTTTCAGTAAATGATTCGCCGTATGTAGCCTCCGGAATGTCGCAGCCGTGTACGCAAAAGATTGAACGGAACGTCGATGTCAAAAACTGCTTTGCCGGGATTGCAGCACTATCCGATGATCTCGAAGACAGCACGGCATTCACAGTTCAAAGGTTCAAATCATTGGAAGCCTCATCAGTGTCAGCCCTTCTCGACTTCGCTGCCAGCCACATGGAGTTTATTATGCTATTCAATTCTGTATAGGAATACGAATCATACGATTATACGAGGTTCCAAAGTGGGGACAAATGCTCATCGCCGATGTTCGGACAATCGTAATATTCGGCTGGCGGCAGAATGATGTCGAGCTTCGAAGTATTGTATGTCTTTAAACTTTTGTGACGCACGTTAAATTTAGTTTATCTTAAGGTTGACTTCACGCGCTCCCGCCGCCACTTCACCAGAAAAATGTCTGTGTCGTAACTTGTGTGTGGAAGAGCCCAAAAAACAAGTGTTCTAGACAGTTCTATCATTGTTTGTTCACATAGAAAAAGATAAAGGAATAATTGTTGGGTGTTGTTCTATCCTACTTTGCGAACAAACAGAACGGCAATAAAAGTCAATAAATAAATAGTGTTTTTGATTGGACGATTAATAATTAGGAAGATCTCGATGAATTTTACTTAGTGCAAAGGCGCACTTTTTTTTTTTTTTGGGGGGGGGGGGGTAACTCTTACCGCTAGAAAACTTGATCAATATTAATTGCAAGCTACCATCCCCTTTCCATCCATGTGGACCATTACATAAGAGTGGCCCTTGGCCCCTCTCCTCTTTGTTATAAGTATGAAAGATCTTGATGGGCGATCATGATCGTATGGTTCTATTGAGGTTATTGTCCCTCTAGATGACCAATCCTATGGTTTTTTTTTAATGTTTGTAGCTTTGTAATGTGTTCCGATCAAAATCAACCATGGAAAGACTACTCAGAAGGCCCTCATCCAACCTCCATCCCACTTTACTATCAACCATGGGTAGCAAAAGATTGCGACGAAACAAATCTTCAGGTTGCTTGCAATCCAAATGAGATACACGACCCAGTGTTGAGATTGGTTGTTTAACAATCTCGATCCCAAGTTGCAATGCTGGAAGAGCATGCAACTTAACGCAATGGGTAAAGTCATGGTTGTCACCACGTTCCTTATCCACTCCACCATTTACATCCTCTATTGATGGAGGTCCTCAAACAGAGTTGCACAAGTTGGAGACATCTTGAAAGAATTTCTTTTGGATGAGGGACCCAAATAAAAGGGTAGTACCCAAGATAAAATGGGACATCTATTATCTCTCTAATGATAAGTGCAACTTACAAGTCTTCAAAATGATCGCATGCCGGATAGAATCATTACCAAGTGGATGATTCGGATGTGGCTCTATCAATATGAATATTGGGCCGAGCTTATGTTTAAGAACAAGCAATGTGTCTCTCTCATGGGCTCCCCTCACTAGAAAAATCATGACATTAATACAATCCTTTCTCCAATTTAAAGTTTCTCCCAAGAGGTTTGACCTAGTATCCTCTCTATGCAAAGCATGGAACAATTCGAAGCCATACTCCTCTTCAACCTCGACTAGAAATGGAGACTCTACATCATGCAAGATGACTCCATCTAGGTCCCTGTTGATGGAGTGCATTTTGGATTTTGCATATTGTTGTATAACTATGGGTCAAAGTGGAAAAAGACATGGGTTTTCAGGGTCCAAATCCACTTGGAGAACCATTGGAGTTTATTGAGAAACCCTTCGAAAAGTGTCTCCAAGACTACGGTTTGAACCCTTGTTTGGATTTATTTACTCCCACTATTGAAGGGTTTTGACCCTTAGGATTGATATTTCTTAAGGGTTTGGTATTTAACCCTTAGGGAGGCCTCTCAAGCCTTGAGACTTGTATGTACAAGCTTAGGAGAAATCCTCTTAGAATCCATGTGAGAGCCATGTGACTCCATGTGATTTCCAAGTTTAGAAGCCCTTGGATTAGCATCCATGTAAGGGAGGGACACTTGGAAAGATCTCCTCACATTTCTATTGGAAGTGGGGTGGGCCTCAATAGCAATAAACCAGAGGTCTATAGCATCTTGCAACACATGGACCTTAGCACACACACCTTAAGACTCAAAAAGATGATGAGTGAGAGACAAGGGAGAGAATAGACAAAGATTTACAAAGTGTACGATAAGTTGGCATGTTCACCTACACTATCTTATATTCCAATGTCAAATTACAATGTGTGAATATAATACACACTGACAAGATCTGAATCTAGGCAGAAATAGGAACTAGATACAAGAAATTGTGTGCAAAGTGCCTAAGAGGTATGAAGAGTGTATGTGTGAGAGAGAGAGAGAGAGAGAATATGGAAAGTAGGATAGAAAAAGACTTGTTACTCGCATTAACTTACCAAGTAAGATGATGATTGGTTGATGTGAACTCCTCCAGATAACTCCAAATTTAAAGTATACCTCCTCCAAGTGTGAAAGAACACTTCATCTAAGTAGAGGACCTCCTTGATCTCCTTCAAGAGTGTGTAGCACTTGCTAGTGCTTCTTGAGTTGATGGAATCCTTGAGAAGGTACATGAAAATGAGCTGCCCATGTCATTAATTTATAGTTTTGTCTGCCCTCCATGATGTGATTCTTTAAAAGAAAAAAAAAGCTTTGGCAAAACTTGGTGCCAAAATACTTTGCGATTTGAAAAGCATGGCATACATTTTTTTCGTGTTGTCGCTACTAGGAATTGAACTCTGGCACCTTGTTCGTGAGAGGCTTCTACATACCTAGGTTGCTATAGCCACATCAGCTTATTCGGAGATGAGCGAATACTTTTTGCACGGTAATTGTCAAATTTCGATCAAGCGCACTTTCGATCGAAAATTTTATTGGTCAAAAAGTCTTCGATCGAATTACATTTCGATCGAAAGAAATTCGGTCGAATAGTTTTTTTATAAATGAACACAAGTAGACTCATTTTTCATAAGAGTTGCTTTGTTTTTTACGAACTTACAGTGTCGTAGATAGAACAAAGTATAAACTCTTGCTATACATATTTACTTTCGTACTTAAAGAATAAAGAAAAGTATATTTGTTTGCAAATTAAAAATTATTGTGATTGTTTGACTCAACATTGATTCTTAATTCACAATAGTATATGTATGTGTGTGTATGATTGTCGGTAAATATGTATTGTGATTGTTTGAATCAATATTGATTCTTACTTCACAATACTATATGTATGCATATTTGAGTGTATAATTGTGAATGAAATCTATTGTGATTGTTTGATTCAACATTGATTCTTACTTCACAATAGTATATGTTTGTGTGTATGATTGTGAATAAAAATGTATTGTGATTGTTTGAATGAATATTGATTCTTACTTCACAATACTATGTGTATGTGTATGTGTATGTGCATGTATGTGTTGGCACTCTTAGTCCAAGGGAAAATGCATACACACAATGATATTTTGCCCAACCCTTCTGTTACTAGGTCACTTTTGGTCCTCGTGAGTCCACAATTGCACGCCAATGTAACCTTGGAGAAGGTGGAAACATACGTGCACGGAGAAGCATCCAACCCTAGTCATCCCGTCTAACAACCTCTCTCTCTCTTTCACTCCTACACATACATATACCCTCATGTACGCATGTACTCATTTTCCTACCAACCCCCCTTCTCGGTTCCTTCCTCACTCATTCTCTTTCACGGCCCCACCTGCACCGTTACGCATTTACACACATAGATTCCTATACACCCCCATCCATAAACTCATTCTCACACTTACCCTCCTTCTCGCTTCCTCTTCTAGCATCCCACACACCTAAAAACTCTCCTGTTTCCCTTTTTGCTCACTCTCTTCGTCACCTCCACCTTTCTCTTTCTTGACGACACTCACACCCTCTCATGCCCATGTACTCTCCTAGACTCTCTTATGCCTACACATTCTCGCTTATTCATACACATACGCTCATGCACAGGTATATTCAACCCCACACATATACTCACACACACATACATACTCCCTCACTCTCCTTCTTATGCGTGTGCCCAAACACCCACACATCCACACAAACCCTCACACACACCTCCTCTCTTCTTTTCTCCCCTTTTTCCTTTTACCCCCTTTTTTCACAACCACACTTTCCATCTCGCTTTCCTTCTTTCTCTCATTCTCTCTCTTCCGTCCTCTACCTATATGAAATCGAAGAGTTTTTTTTTTCTCCAAATATTCTCGAAGATAGAATTCAAAGGCCAGCGAAGACACTCACTACAAAATTGATGCTCAGGTCCTCAACTACTATAGCAGCTATGCAAATATACTGACCCGAAATGATACAATTATTAACACCCAAGGACCCAAGATCGGCTTGTCACAAGTAATAATCATTGCCCCTTAAGGATCAGAATGAAATGGTAAAGTCGTGACACTGTGAAGAAGTCAAACTAAGGAAGATGGTACACGTAGAGTTTTCCAGAGTTCTTTTCATGGGCTTTGTGTGATGCTGTGTCTTTCTTATTTATGCAAGATAATGTCATTTCACATGGACTCCATGATGGGAACGCATGTAATGCTATTGGGTTTATCCATTTGGGGCCGCCTAGATAGTTTCTTATTCCAATTATATGATCAGTGTGAAAAAACAACCATAGGATCCAATGCTTGCCGTCATTGGGGGGTTCATCGCCCTGCTCTAGAACACGAATCCATGCATCTAATAATCCCCATCACCAATGCTGTGATAAAAAAAAATGTTTCTTTCATTTAACTTCCTAGTGTCTACCACATCCCAAGGTCACGAAAGCATACCAGCTCGATCCAAACCAGCATTAGCGTAAGCGACCAACTTCCAATTATTTATAGAACAAAATCACCACAGCAAGTAGATGTTCCTCGATTTCAGGAATATGGCACACAAACTCTCCCCTTTTTTAAGGTCTTCTTTGCTTGCTGCTTGGTATGTCCCAGAACTGCTGTTCACCTTGTCACAGAAGGTACATCTCCACTGACACATACTGGGTGCAATGCTGCTATAAAGATTGGAAAATGCACCATCGAGAAGGACTTTGCCCGATAGTATGAGGACTGGGAACTACGGCTCTCCCAAGACAGATTATTGCACCAAACCCCAGACTTGGGATATTAAGTGCCTTTCTTTCCTACAGAACCGTATGAGCTGTGAAAAGTACGGAAAAAAGCGGCCGACCAATTTGTTCAGTCATCTGAGACGCCATACTGCAACTCAGCCCCGTTCACAATCCTCTCCAAACCCCTTGAATGAGAAAAAAAACGCCATCCTCCTCTTGTGCTTTCCCCCGAATGTCCCCCTGGTCTGCAGGAACGAGCACGAGGAAAAGCCCAAACACCTCCCTTGCTTCTGTATCTCCCGAACGCGCCCAAAAGAAGAAGCCAAAAAATGTCTCCTGCCCGAAAGGCCTACTGCGCACCCTCGCCTTCTCCTCTCTGGCTGCCCTCGTCACTGCACAAAAACCGAAGAGAGAGCGAGAGAGAGAGCGATCCCCTTTTTTTCTTCTTCCCTCTGTCGTTCCCCTTGGACCTCTTCGTATATGCAAAAAAGACAAGCCCATGACGTACATGATTACATCCATAGTAAAGCCACAAATATTGAACTGTAGCATAGATCCAAATGGTTAGGTCCAGTATATTAGGTTTCATACTTCTCACTTTTCTTTTATAGGAGCCAAAGAGAATTTATGTAATAGAACAACCTGTATGTTTTCCAAATAGCTGAGAAATGTAAATTAGTTCCAGCAAGCTTCATCTTCCAACGTGACCAAAACATTTATATGCCCGCTCGGCATCACCATAAATTTGACAGTTGTGTAGGAAAGTCATCCAAGCTATGCTGTCTGATGGAGATGGCATGGTCTTAACGAGACCTTTAGCCTCTTTTGGAAATCCAGCTTTAACAAGAAGGTCAAGCAAGCACGTGTAATGCTCCATCCATGAATCTGCGAAATGGCCTTGGAATGTTGATTCAGAATTTTTTAACCCTTCCTCAATCGAGCCCCATTGGCTACAGGCTGATAGTAAGCAAAGTACGGTTATACAATCTCGTTGAAATCCATCACATTGCATATCCTGAAAGCATTTCCAGGCCAGGCCATGATGACCATTCATAGCAAAGCCTGCAAACATTGAACTCCATATAACAAGGGTCCTCTTTGATGAATTGGCAAATACATTAGATGCATCTTCAATACTTCCATATTTCGAATACAGATCAACAAGGGCACCACCCAATAAAGTTTCTGTTCCCAGACCCCTAGAAACTGCAGCACTGTGTATCAGCTTTGCATCTTCTATGCTTGCTAAACTAAAGCAAGCCTTCAAAACATTGGTATAAGTTATCTCATTAGGTTCCACATGCTCCTGCATGTGTTGAAAATGTTGGAGGGCCAGTGTGTCATTTCCAGAAGAGACATAAGCCCCAATCATTGCAGTCCATGTCACAACATCTTTTTGTAATATTTCAAACACCTTAGCAGCATCAAAAACACTCTTGCACTTGCCATACATGTCAAGGATTGCATTCCCCAGTTGCGATTTCACATCATACAAATGTTCAACAATAAAGACATGAATAATTCTTCCATCATCCAGTGCATCAAGTCCAGCACATGCTTTCAAGATACTCATCAGTGTTACATCTGGTATGATGTTCGAATCCTGCATAATTACAAATAAGTGAAACCCATCTTGGAAACAACCTTGACTGCAACACCCTGTGATCATTGCATTCCATATGGTCAGGATTGACTTGTCCTGCACACAGTCAAACTCTTTCCATGCACCAACAAGGTCTCCACATTTTCCATACCCATCGATGATTGAGCTTTGCACAAACTCATCCTTATCGTATCCCATTTCCACTATGAAGGTATGGAGTTGCCTGCAGAGGGCATATGATTGTTGTGCCACTGAAGAAGCTTTTAAGGCACCTATGAAAGTCACTTTGTCTGGCGGTTCTCCATTTTGAAGCATACATTGAAAGATATGCATGGCCTTATCCCCATGACCATGTTGGGCATATCCAGCAATCATCGAATTCCATGTCACCAAAGACCGATGGACTATTCAGCCTTCCTTTCATTAGGTCTGGTATGCTTCCACATGCTTCTCATCAATTATCAAATTCATTCTCCAAGTACCTGAAATCAAACGTATTTCCTGCCAAATAGACCCACATTAGTGCATAAAAACCAACCATTTTTTGAGCTAACATACTCCCCTCTTCTTATTTGTGAAGTCGTCCTCGATGAGCCACTATTGCTGAAATAAAATCCAAACAACCATGAACATGTCAATTTTCAATTGGTTCACATACCTTTTCATCGAGCCGTCACTTCCACTGAACCTGCACTCATCGAAGCTATTAGTGCTCAAAAAATCACTCATGAATACATACAAATCAGTCACTTCCAAAATGATCCACGAACATGCACATATATGCAATTCCATTTCAGCCATGCATCAATTTGCTCATACATTCCATTATGGAAAATGGTCTCAACCAGAATAACACATGCATACCTTTCCATGTTTTACACATGCAACTACCATTGCGGAAAACAGAAAAGAAAATACCGAAATGAACAACGACAACTGAAATGAATCCAATCGGAGATGCAACATACCCAAAATGCATACCCCTTTTATTGATCTACTATTCGCTATGTACAATTATTCCATGACTAGACGTTCCCAAAGAATCCCCATCGTCGTCCTACAGAAACCATCGAGACTCGAGTACAAGTCAAGACCTACATAAAAAACTAGAGTGTCCCACATACTAGAAAAACCCTCAGATAGAGCACACAAGTTATAAAGCAAGACCGTTGCATTACCTCGCTAAAGCCTCATCCATAAGGACATATAGAATATCTGTGCCTTCAAGAATGTTGATTCGAAGTGAGCTGATCTGTCGCAAGCCATCACATACCAATCACACAAGCAAATAACGTTCCCTTCCAGGCGATCATCGCCCTCTCCTCTCTCTCTCTCTCCCCCTCAGGAGTGGGGAATAATTTCATAGGTAAATTTTATTTTAATCACACGTTGGCCTACATTGTCACTGGATGCGATTCGTGGACCTGACCACCCGGCCAAGTTGATTCCACCCATCTACCAATGCAATGCAGCGCACAACACACAAACACACAATGATAGCACATAACATATATCAGCTAGCCCATAACGAAGCTGGATGCGGCTCATGGTCGTGACTACCCAGCCACGATGGCTCCACCTACCTACCAACCCGTTATGGCGTGTAGCTAAGACACAAACATATACCTCCCAAGCCTATGGCGAAACTAGCTGCGGCTCGTGGTCCTAACCACCCGGCGAGGATAAATCCACCCACCTACTAGCCCACCATAGTGCATTGGTACAATCACAACAACACAATATTTTTCTTCTTTTTTTTTTCGTTTTTACACAGTTAATTAGTTCACCCAAGTCCTGAGAATTAGGGAGAGGAAGAAAGGGATTTTTCCCACTGTTCCCACACGTACATGCAAACATATACACTCTAGCCTTTGACAGATCAACCACCTCTTCACTCCATTCTCTCAATTACAGACACTACATATGTATTCATCGATTTGACTTTTCACTAGGTAACTATAGCCAGCTATGCCTTAGTCCCTCGTATACCTATCCTTAGGTGTCTTAGAATGTGAGTCTCCGGAATGTCTCATGTAGCCTCGCATCGTACCCGCATCCCGACAACTTCCCTAGGGCGAGTCAGGCTCAACTTCAGGAGCTCCGTCATCACTTCCTATCGTTAGCACATCTGCCCAAGCCCACATGATATCGTTTTCCTCGTTAGGCATTTCCCTCGAAGGATCGAAATAGTAATATCGATCTCCCGCCCATCCTACATGTCGAGTCAGGTATTCCTCAAAACACTCAATGTAAAATGCAACACCCAAACCCTGGTTTATAAAGCATACCAGCCAATGCGCTTCCTCAACATCGTATTCCGTCTCAAAGTCGTCGACATCTATGTCCATGCGGGCGAATGTTTGGTCCGAGAAATATATCCTTAGCTCGTACAAGTAGAGTTGCGTTATTTGATCTGCCATTTTGTTACTTAGCTCCTAACAGTCTCTGCGCAACACAAGAAAAATAATTAGAAGTCCAAAATTCTTGAGCTAGCAAGAAAGAATATTTATGACACACAAATCATAGCTTACATATGCGCACATATATATATATAACTATACATGTATGTACAAGGAGTCTACTTCGTCATTCCGTTTGGATCTCGTCTGGCTTCTCCCGTCCTGATATCACTTGAAATATGGTTTAACTCGAAGTGCGTTAACCTTCACGGGAGCACATTCTTCTCCTAAATCTTGAATTTGCATGGAACCATTGGAGTTGAGTTCCACCACCTTAAACGGTCCTGCCCATCTTGTTTGTAACTTCCCCGGGAATTTATAATATTTACTATCATAAACTAGCACCAAATCCCCTTCTTGAATCACATAGGTCTTGAGATTCTTATCATGCCTCTCCTTACGTCTCTTCTGAATAGCTTCCAAACTTTGTTGTGCGATGAGTCTCTTTTCTTCCAGCTTGACCAGTTGTATGTACCTTTCCTTCAATGACTCTTCCTCGCCCAACCTGGCTTCGATGGCCACTCTTAATGTTGGAACTTCTTTTTCGATGGGAAAGATGGCTTCCTCACCATATACTAGGGAGAACGGAGTGCTCTTAGTCGTCACTCGGTAGGATGTTCTATACGCCCACAAAGCTTCCAAAAGTCTCTCATCCCAGTCTCTCCTATGCACAGCTACTGTCTTTGTCAGAATCTATTCCAGCACCTTGTTGGCGACCTCCACTTGTCCATTTGCCCTCGGGTAATATGGAGTGCTTTTTCTATGTTTCATCTTATATAATTCCATTAATTCTTCGATTAGTTCGTTGACAAAATGGGTTCCTCTATCACTTACTATTTCCAACGGGCATCCGAATCGAGTGATAATTTGTTCATACAAAAATATAGCTACATCAACAGCTCGGTCAGTCTTCAGAGCTTTGGCTTCCACCCACTTGGTAACATAGTCCGTACAGACCAAGATATACCTATTGGATCTTCGTCGTGAGGGAGGATCAATAGGCCCCACAAAATCAATTCCCCACTTCTCAAAGGGCTTAAGAGCGAGCACCGGCGTGAGAGGAGCAGCATGTGCTAATGTGGGTTTGCCCATTCGTTGGCATTTGTCGCATTTCTTACAGTATGTGTGCGAGTCTTTGAACAGCGTTGGCCACCAATACCCAGCCAATAAAATCTTTCTTGCCGTCAGTTCACCAGCAAAATGCCCACCGCAGGGTTCATCATGTAATGCTCTCAACACGAGGGTTGCTTCTTCTTCCTCGAGACATCTCCGATAAATGCTCTCATGAACAAAATATCGATAGAGTTGCCCCCCAATGATGCTATGGTGCTTCGCCAATGCTAACAGTTTTTGCTTCTCTCTCTTGCTTGCTCCTGGCGGATATTTAGTGGTGCATAAGAAGTTCACCAAGTCGGCATACCAAGGTACTTTAGCATCAACCTGGAATAGATGCCCATCAGGAGCATCGTCGGGCACACCAGAGATTGGCTCCTCATTAACAATTCGAGATAAATGGTCAGCCAATATGTGTGCTTTGCCTGGTCTGGTTACCACTGTGAACTGAAATTCTTGGAGAAGTAGCATCCACCTCATCAGTCGCCCTGACAGCTCGGGTTTATTAATGATGCACTTAAGGGCTTCATGATCCACATAAAACGTGAAATGCTTTCCCATTAGGTAATGTCGATACTTGTTCACCGCAAAGATCATCGAGAGACATTCCTTTTCTGTAGTCGTGTAGTTCCTCTCAGTGCTATTCAAATTGCGACTTGCGTAATAAATAGGATGGTCCAACTTCTTTTCATCGGCTTGGCATAGTACTGCTCCAACCGCAGTATGAGAAGCGTCAGTATGCACATGGAATTCTTTCGTCCAGTCGGGTGCTACCAAAATCGGTGCATTTATCAATCTCTCTTTGATCGAGTCGAATGCAACTTGACACTCTTCAGTCCATTGGTATCGTTGGTCTTTCCTCAAAAGATTCGTCAGTGGTGCCGCTATTGATGCAAAATTTAATATAAAACGTCGATAATAATTCGCATGGCCCAAGAATCCTCTGAGTTGCCACAAATTTTGAGGAGGTGAAAGTTGTCCAATCTTTTCCACCTTATCCTCGTCAACCGCAATCCCTTTTTCGGAAATAACATGTCCCAAAAGCAATCCTCTTCGTACTCCAAATGTGCACTTTTCAGGATTCAATGCGATGCCTTTTTCAATGCTTCTTCTTAATATTGCTTCGATCCTCTCCATCATGTTTTCATCGTCGCCTCTGATCGCAAAGTCATCGAGAAATATCTCCATCCAATCCTGCAAATAGTCTTGATATGCAGCTATCATTGCCCTCTAGAATGTGGCCGGTGCATTGCATAATCCAAATGGCATCACACGATATGCATACGTACCCCATTCTGTAGTGAAAGTAGTTTTTGATTGATCCTCTTCATGGATTTGGATCTGGTTGTACCCACTAAAACCATCCAAAAATGAGTACAATTTATGGCCAGCCACTCTGTCCAAGATTTGATCAGTGAACGGCAAGGGGAAATGATCCTTCTTTGTGCGCTCGTTCAACTTACGAATGAAAATATGGATTTTCTTATTTTTCTTCGGAACAACTACAATTGGTGATACCCATTCGCTGGATGCGATGGGATATATGAATCCTGCTTCCAATAATTTGGTCAATTCCAGCTTGATCAATTCCGAGTAGACTGGATTCGTTCGCCTGAGTCGTTGACATATTGGTCGGGTGCCTTCTTCCAAATCTATATAATGCTGGCAGATTCGGGGATCAATTCCTCTCAGATCACTGTATGACCATGCAAAGGCCTTGCTGAAATTTTTGAGTGCCAGTTTAATGCAATCTCGTACTTCATCTGGTAGCTCTGCCCCCACACTCAGGAACTTTTCTGGAAAAACTTCCCATTTTTCCAACTGAGCTTCTCGCGAATATTCCTTATTCCTTGATGACACTATGATTGGAATGTGCTCTCCGATCACGCATGCATGGTTGGCCAATAAATCATTGTTTTGTTCTGTTTCGATTGAACCTAATTTCTTTAATTCAGTTTTTGCAATGGCTTCCGACACTTTAGTCTTACTCTTCGCTTCTTTTTCCGATTCTCGACTTCTCTTTAGAATCTCTGCTTCTAGCATTCTAACTCTTTCTCTCAACTGTTGCACTTCCATTGTCGGAGCTAACTCTAGTTTCAACTCTTCTCTTGAAGTTCCCTTCTCCAGGGATTGAGTAGCTTTGTTTTTACTTGCGTCTATACTCAACATGTAGCACTCAAATTCTCTTGTATGCGTCAACCATCCTAGCAACTCCCGATCGGAATCGTCGTTATAGAGCAATGGATTTTGATACTCTCCCATCTTCATGTCTTGATTCTTAAAGAGCTGCAAGTTGAACCCGTCTTGAAGCAGATTCTTGTAGGTGTCCGTGTTCAAGGAAAACCTAGCTCGTGCAATCTCGTGCCTTGCTTTCTCCTTCTCTTTCTTTTCCATCTCATCGACTATTATTGTTTTCTTCTTGTTGCTTGAGGGTGGGGATACTTGTATTTGAATCCGATCAGACTTTGGCCCTATTGAAATAAAACTTGTGCGCCAGTCATGCACACATTCGGCTTGCACCAGCCATGGCCGTCCAAGTAGGATCGAGAAGGTAGCCTCTGAGGTCCTTGGTCTTACTATCAGATAATCAACTTTAAACTCTAAACCGCCCACAACTGTGCTTACATTCTTCAAAAGGCCCGCAGGCTTCACTTGTGTTTGATCTGCCATTCTCAAAGACATCGGCGTTTCTTCCATGTGGTTGAGGCCCAAAGCTTTCATCATGAACTCAGTCATCAGGTTGACTGCGGCTCCACTATCTAACTGAGCACCAGGGACTGCATATCCTTTAATCTCGACCGTCACAGCTGGAGCATTCGAGTCGATTTGCATCGTAATACTTTGAATGATTCCTTGGACATCTTTATCTTGTCTATTTTTATCTCGAGCTTTCCTCGGCTTCTTAATATATTCGTTGTAGAATTGTTTCCTATAAGCAGGTGAACATTTTAGCAATGTGCCAATGTCAAGCGTGACTTCCGTGTCAGCGAGCAACTTTACAATATCTACTTCTTCCAAACTTTGTCTTTCCTTTCTATACTTCGGAGCTCTTAATCTTTCAGGGAATGGTGCTATGCCCGACATAAACTCCTTGGTCACTGGTGGAAGAATCTCTATCTCTTCCCCATCCTCAAACTCTTGTTGCTCAGCAAATCCTCCAACTTGGTTTTCTACCTCTTCACGCTCAACGATCTTCTCTTGACTCCCTTCTTCACCTTCGCCTCCTGGATTCTTCTTCGAATACTCTTGAGTTCTTGTGACTACTGCCACAGTTGGATCTTTCTGTGGTTTCTTGGCCTCGTAAGCATCCACAAAGTGCATTGACGAGCTAGAGCCTTCTTGAGGGTTCGGTGTTTTGAACACTACTCCGATTGTAGGAACTTGCTCTTGAGCTCTCGATGTGGAATGCATCTGAGTATCAACATAATTCGAGGACCCTACTGGTCCTTTTTCCTTACCGGCGGTGGCTCTTCGCTTTGGATAATCTTCATCAAAGTGGCCCTCTCCACTACAGTACCTACATAGTGGGGTATAGTCAATTGGTTTCTTTTCGTTTGGACATCTAGATTGAGTATGGCCAAAGCCATGACATCTCCAGCACTGGATTGGACCATCTCTTCTTTGATCACGTGCGGCTCCTCTTGGATAGTCTCCTCCTTGACCCTGAGCACCATATCCATAAGTTGGTCTGTTTTCCCAACGAGATGTAGGTGGGACACTTTGAGCGGGCAATCCCGTGTAAGGTCTTTCTCTTGTATCTCCTGATTTCATGGTCCTCTCTTCATAGGCTCTCTTATTGTAACATCGGTCCTCCGTGTGATTTGTTCTTCCACAAAAAGTACAACGCATCCTAGGTGGTGATCTATCTGTGAATACTCTCGAGACTGTAGGGCATTCTGAAGCCAAATGGCCGTAACCATGGCACTTTCCACACCATGTATTTGATCGAAACACTTGATTCGGGTTTGTCGTGACCTCTGGTTTTACTGTGTATGTCTCCTGAGTCATTGTGGCAGCTTTTATAGCTTGCGTGACCAATTCCAATATTCGTTCTTCAGTTAGCGCAGGCTTTACCTCGCCTGGCGTGCTAGTGGCGGCTACAAAAGCTGGGGTCGTCAATGCGGGACTTCCTTGGCCAGGATCTTTCATCGGTATGCTCCCTGGGCCTCCCATTGGCTCGTATAAGAGTTCCATCTTCCTTTGTTGGCATAATTGTACTTCCTCCCAAAGCCTTGCTTGTTCCTTAGCATCCATTAAAGTTGCAGGTCTTGTCAGGCTGATATGCTACTGTGCCGTAGGATCTCTCAATCCCGAAATGAACCTTCGTTTCAATGTCTCATCGTTCGGGGCATTCGCGCCCATCTTTCTTACCAACGTTTCCATTCTTTGAATGTAGTTATCGATGCTCTCATTGACTCCTTGTCGCAAGTAATCCATCTGTTGGGCCAATCTATCTTGGAAGCCTTGTCGTCGAAACTTTGCCAAGAAGGCTTCCTTGAGCATCTGATAAGTTCCACGCTCTTGTGGTGTCAGATTCCCATACCAATTGGCTGCCTCATCACGGAGAATAGCTGGAAAAAGCCTCAACCTTTGATCCTGGTCAACTACGTCATTGGCCTCACAAGTAACCTCAAACAGCTGGATAAAACTATCCGGATCTTCGTCCCAAGTACCTGAGAACATGGTGAAGTCCCCCAAGTGAACCGAAATCCGTTGGGCCATTTCGAACAGAGGTGTGATGTCGATATCACTTCGATCCCAGAAATTTAGTGCACGTGGCCTTAGGATCCCTCCTTCAAACCTCCGCACTTGATTCGCGACTCTCCTACGGGAGTACACGTTTTTGGCCGATTTCTTCGAACCAATCGAGGTCCACTCACCTGGCGGTTCCCACCTTCTCCTTTCTCTTTCAAGGGCTCTTCTCTGAGCGCGTTCCTCTCTTTGAGTTTGTGTTTCTCCTGACGATGAGCTCCCCTCGCTCATGTACTAGATCTTGGGGTCCGCAAGCTCGGCCAACCTGTGGCGCTAGGCGAACCTATGGCACTCTCTTATAGAGACGTACTGAGCTATTCCCGGCAAACGCACCAAAATGTTGGCACTCTTAGTCCAAGGGAAAATGCATACACACAATGATATTTTGCCCAACCCTTCTGTTACTAGGTCACTTTTGGTCCTCGTGAGTCCACAATTGCACGCCAATGTAACCTTGGAGAAGGTGGAAACATACGTGCACGGAGAAGCATCCAACCCTAGTCATCCCTTCTAACAACCTCTCTCTCTCTTTCACTCCTACACATACATATACCCTCATGTACGCATGTACTCATTTTCCTACCAACCCCCCTTCTCGGTTCCTTCCTCACTCATTCTCTTTCACGGCCCCACCTGCACCGTTACGCATTTACACACATAGATTCCTATACACCCCCATCCATAAACTCATTCTCACACTTACCCTCCTTCTCGCTTCCTCTTCTAGCTTCCCACACACCTAAAAACTCTCCTGTTTCCCTTTTTGCTCACTCTCTTTGTCACCTCCACCTTTCTCTTTCTTGACGACACTCACACCCTCTCATGCCCATGTACTCTCCTAGACTCTCTTATGCCTTCACATGCTCGCTTATTCATACACATACGCTCATGCACAGGTATATTCAACCCCACACATATACTCACACACACATACACACTCCCTCACTCTCCTTCTTATGCGTGTGCCCAAACACCCACACATCCACACAAACCCTCACACACACCTCCTCTCTTCTTTTCTCCCCTTTTTCCTTTTACCCCCTTTTTTCACAACCACACTTTCCATCTCGCTTTCCTTCTTTCTCTCATTCTCTCTCTTCCGTCCTCTACCTATATGAAATTGAAGAGTTTTTTTTTCTCCAAATATTCTCGAAGATAGAATTCAAAGGCCAGCGAAGACACTCACTACAAAATTGATGCTCAGGTCCTCAACTACTATAGCAGCTATGCAAATATACTGACCCGAAATGATACAATTATTACCACCCAAGGACCCAGGATCGGCTTGCCACAAGTAATAATCATTGCCCCTTAAGGATCAGAATGAAATGGTAAAGTCGTGACACTGTGAAGAAGTCAAACTAAGGAAGATGGTACATGTAGAGTTTTCCAGAGTTCTTTTCATGGGCTTTGTGTGATGCTGTGTCTTTCTTATTTATGCAAGATAATGTCATTTCACAAGGACTCCATGATGGGAACGCATGTAATGCTATTGGGTTTATCCATTTGGGGCCGCCTAGATAGTTTCTTATTCCAATTATATGATCAGTGTGAAAAAACAACCATAGGATCCAATGCTTGCCGTCATTGGGGGGTTCATCGCCCTGCTCTAGAACACGAATCCATGCATCTAATAATCCCCATCACCAATGCTGTGATAAAAAAAATGTTTCTTTCATTTAACTTCCTAGTGTCTACCACATCCCAAGGTCACGAAAGCATACCAGCTCGATCCAAACCAGCATTAGCGTAAGCGACCAACTTCCAATCATTTATAGAACAAAATCACCACAACAAGTAGATGTTCCTCGATTTCAGGAATATGGCACACAAACTCTCCCCTTTTTTAAGGTCTTCTTTGCTTGCTGCTTGGTATGTCCGAGAACTGCTGTTCACCTTGTCACAGCAGGTACATCTCCACTGACACATACTGGGTGCAATGCTGCTATAAAGATTGGAAAATGCACCACCGAGAAGGACTTTGCCCGATAGTATGAGGACTGGGAACTACGGCTCTCCCAAGACAGATTATTGCACCAAACCCCAGACTTGGGATATTAAGTGCCTTTCTTTCCTACAGAACCGTACGAGCTGTGAAAAGTACGGAGAAAAGCGGCCGACCAATTTGTTCAATCATCTGAGACGCCATACTGCAACTCAGCCCCGTTCACAATCCTCTCCAAACCCCTTGAATCAGAAAAAAACGCCGTCCTCCTCTTGTGCTTTGCCCCGAATGTCCCCCTGGTCTGCACGAACGAGCACGAGGAAAAGCCCAAACACCTCCCTTGCTTCCGTATCTCCCGAACACGCCCAGAAGAAGAAGCCAAAAAATGTCTCCTGCCCGAAAGGCCTGCTGCGCACCCTCGCCTTCTCCTCTCTGGTTGCCCTCGTCACTGCACAAAAACCGAAGAGAGAGCGAGAGAGACCGATCCCCTTTTTTTCTTCTTCCCTCTGTCGTTCCCCCCTGGACCTCTTCGTATATGCAGAAAAGACAAGCCCATGACGTACATGATTACATCCATAGTAAAGCCACAAATATTGAACTGTAGCATAGATCCAAATGGTTAGGTCCAGTATATTAGGTTTCAACATACTTCTCACTTTTCTTTTCTAGGAGCCAAAGAGAATTTACGTAATAGAACAACCTGTATGTTTTCCAAATAGCTGAGAAATGTAAATTAGTTCCAGCAAGCTTCATCTTCCAACGTGACCAAAACATTTATATGCCCGCTCGGCATCACCATAAATTTGACAGTTCTGTAGGAAAGTCATCCAAGCTATGCTGTCTGATGGAGATGGCATGGTCTTAACGAGACCTTTAGCCTCTTTTGGAAATCCAGCTTTAACAAGAAGGTCAAGCAAGCACATGTAATGCTCCATCCATGAATCTGCGAAATGGCCTTGGAATGTTGATTCAGAATTTTTTAACCCTTCCTCAATCGAGCCCCATTGGCTACAGGCTGATAGTAAGCAAAGTACGGTTATACAATCTCGTTGAAATCCATCACATTGCATATCCTGAAAGCATTTCCAGGCCAGGCCATGATGACCATTCATAGCAAAGCCTGCAAACATTGAACTCCATATAACAAGGGTCCTCTTTGATGAATTGGCAAATACATTAGATGCATCTTCAATACTTCCATATTTCGAATACAGATCAACAAGGGCACCACCCAATAAAGTTTCTGTTCCCAGACCCCTAGAAACTGCAGCACTGTGTATCAGCTTTGCATCTTCTATGCTTGCTAAACTAAAGCAAGCCTTCAAAACATTGGTATAAGTTATCTCATTAGGTTCCACATGCTCCTGCATGTGTTGAAAATGTTGGAGGGCCAGTGTGTCATTTCCAGAAGAGACATAAGCCCCAATCATTGCAGTCCATGTCAAAACATCTTTTTGTAATATTTCAAACACCTTAGCAGCATCAAAAACACTCTTGCACTTGCCATACATGTCAAGGATTGCATTCCCCAGTTGCGATTTCACATCATACAAATGTTCAACAATAAAGACATGAATAATTCTTCCATCATCTAGTGCATCAAGTCCAGCACATGCTTTCAAGATACTCATCAGTGTGACAACATCTGGTATGATGTTCGAATCCTGCATAATTACAAATAAGTGAAACCCATCTTCGAAACAACCTTGACTGCAACACCCTGTGATCATTGCATTCCATATGGTCAGGATTGACTTGTCCTGCACACAGTCAAACTCTTTCCATGCACCAACAAGGTCTCCACATTTTCCATACCCATCGATGATTGAGCTTTGCACAAACTCATCCTTATCGTATCCCATTTCCACTATGAAGGTATGGAGTTGCCTGCAGAGGGCATATGATTGTTGTGCCACTGAAGAAGCTTTTAAGGCACCTATGAAAGTCACTTTGTCTGGCGGTTCTCCATTTTGAAGCATACATTGAAAGATATGCATGGCCTTATCCCCATGACCATGTTGGGCATATCCAGCAATCATCGAATTCCATGTCACCAAAGACCGATGGACTATTCAGCCTTCCTTTCATTAGGTCTGGTATGCTTCCACATGCTTCTCATCAATTATCAAATTCATTCTCCAAGTACCTGAAATCAAACGTATTTCCTGCCAAATAGACCCACATTAGTGCATAAAAACCAACCATTTTTTGAGCTAACATACTCCCCTCTTCTTATTTGTGAAGTCGTCCTCGATGAGCCACTATTGCTGAAATAAAATCCAAACAACCATGAACATGTCAATTTTCAATTGGTTCACATACCTTTTCATCGAGCCGTCACTTCCACTGAACCTGCACTCATCGAAGCTATTAGTGCTCAAAAAATCACTCATGAATACATACAAATCAGTCACTTCCAAAATGATCCACGAACATGCACATATATGCAATTCCATTTCAGCCATGCATCAATTTGCTCATACATTCCATTATGGAAAATGGTCTCAACCAAAATAACACATGCATACCTTTCCATGTTTTACACATGCAACTACCATTGCGGAAAACAGAAAAGAAAATACCGAAATGAACAACGACAACTGAAATGAATCCAATCGGAGATGCAACATACCCAAAATGCATACCCCTTTTATTGATCTACTATTCGCTATGTACAATTATTCCATGACTAGACGTTCCCAAAGAATCCCCATCGTCGTCCTACAGAAACCATCGAGACTCGAGTACAAGTCAAGACCTACATAAAAAACTAGAGTGTCCCACATACTAGAAAAACCCTCAGATAGAGCACACAAGTTATAAAGCAAGACCGTTGCATTACCTCGCTAAAGCCTCATCCATAAGGACATATAGAATATCTGTGCCTTCAAGAATGTTGATTCGAAGTGAGCTGATCTGTCGCAAGCCATCACATACCAATCACACAAGCAAATAACGTTCCCTTCCAGGCGATCATCGCCCTCTCCTCTCTCTCTCTCTCCCCCTCAGGAGTGGGGAATAATTTCATAGGTAAATTTTATTTTAATCACACGTTGGCCTACATTGTCACTGGATGCGATTCGTGGACCTGACCACCCGGCCAAGTTGATTCCACCCATCTACCAATGCAATGCAGCGCACAACACACAAACACACAATGATAGCACATAACATATATCAGCTAGCCCATAACGAAGCTGGATGCGGCTCATGGTCGTGACTACCCAGCCACGATGGCTCCACCTACCTACCAACCCGTTATGGCGTGTAGCTAAGACACAAACATATACCTCCCAAGCCTATGGCGAAACTAGCTGCGGCTCGTGGTCCTAACCACCCGGCGAGGATAAATCCACCCACCTACTAGCCCACCATAGTGCATTGGTACAATCACAACAACACAATATTTTTCTTCTTTTTTTTTTCGTTTTTACACAGTTAATTAGTTCACCCAAGTCCTGAGAATTAGGGAGAGGAAGAAAGGGATTTTTCCCACTGTTCCCACACGTACATGCAAACATATACACTCTAGCCTTTGACAGATCAACCACCTCTTCACTCCATTCTCTCAATTACAGACACTACATATGTATTCATCGATTTGACTTTTCACTAGGTAACTATAGCCAGCTATGCCTTAGTCCCTCGTATACCTATCCTTAGGTGTCTTAGAATGTGAGTCTCCGGAATGTCTCATGTAGCCTCGCATCGTACCCGCATCCCGACAACTTCCCTAGGGCGAGTCAGGCTCAACTTCAGGAGCTCCGTCATCACTTCCTATCGTTAGCACATCTGCCCAAGCCCACATGATATCGTTTTCCTCGTTAGGCATTTCCCTCGAAGGATCGAAATAGTAATATCGATCTCCCGCCCATCCTACATGTCGAGTCAGGTATTCCTCAAAACACTCAATGTAAAATGCAACACCCAAACCCTGGTTTATAAAGCATACCAGCCAATGCGCTTCCTCAACATCGTATTCCGTCTCAAAGTCGTCGACATCTATGTCCATGCGGGCGAATGTTTGGTCCGAGAAATATATCCTTAGCTCGTACAAGTAGAGTTGCGTTATTTGATCTGCCATTTTGTTACTTAGCTCCTAACAGTCTCTGCGCAACACAAGAAAAATAATTAGAAGTCCAAAATTCTTGAGCTAGCAAGAAAGAATATTTATGACACACAAATCATAGCTTACATATGCGCACATATATATATATAACTATACATGTATGTACAAGGAGTCTACTTCGTCATTCCGTTTGGATCTCGTCTGGCTTCTCCCGTCCTGATATCACTTGAAATATGGTTTAACTCGAAGTGCGTTAACCTTCACGGGAGCACATTCTTCTCCTAAATCTTGAATTTGCATGGAACCATTGGAGTTGAGTTCCACCACCTTAAACGGTCCTGCCCATCTTGTTTGTAACTTCCCCGGGAATTTATAATATTTACTATCATAAACTAGCACCAAATCCCCTTCTTGAATCACATAGGTCTTGAGATTCTTATCATGCCTCTCCTTACGTCTCTTCTGAATAGCTTCCAAACTTTGTTGTGCGATGAGTCTCTTTTCTTCCAGCTTGACCAGTTGTATGTACCTTTCCTTCAATGACTCTTCCTCGCCCAACCTGGCTTCGATGGCCACTCTTAATGTTGGAACTTCTTTTTCGATGGGAAAGATGGCTTCCTCACCATATACTAGGGAGAACGGAGTGCTCTTAGTCGTCACTCGGTAGGATGTTCTATACGCCCACAAAGCTTCCAAAAGTCTCTCATCCCAGTCTCTCCTATGCACAGCTACTGTCTTTGTCAGAATCTATTCCAGCACCTTGTTGGCGACCTCCACTTGTCCATTTGCCCTCGGGTAATATGGAGTGCTTTTTCTATGTTTCATCTTATATAATTCCATTAATTCTTCGATTAGTTCGTTGACAAAATGGGTTCCTCTATCACTTACTATTTCCAACGGGCATCCGAATCGAGTGATAATTTGTTCATACAAAAATATAGCTACATCAACAGCTCGGTCAGTCTTCAGAGCTTTGGCTTCCACCCACTTGGTAACATAGTCCGTACAGACCAAGATATACCTATTGGATCTTCGTCGTGAGGGAGGATCAATAGGCCCCACAAAATCAATTCCCCACTTCTCAAAGGGCTTAAGAGCGAGCACCGGCGTGAGAGGAGCAGCATGTGCTAATGTGGGTTTGCCCATTCGTTGGCATTTGTCGCATTTCTTACAGTATGTGTGCGAGTCTTTGAACAGCGTTGGCCACCAATACCCAGCCAATAAAATCTTTCTTGCCGTCAGTTCACCAGCAAAATGCCCACCGCAGGGTTCATCATGTAATGCTCTCAACACGAGGGTTGCTTCTTCTTCCTCGAGACATCTCCGATAAATGCTCTCATGAACAAAATATCGATAGAGTTGCCCCCCAATGATGCTATGGTGCTTCGCCAATGCTAACAGTTTTTGCTTCTCTCTCTTGCTTGCTCCTGGCGGATATTTAGTGGTGCATAAGAAGTTCACCAAGTCGGCATACCAAGGTACTTTAGCATCAACCTGGAATAGATGCCCATCAGGAGCATCGTCGGGCACACCAGAGATTGGCTCCTCATTAACAATTCGAGATAAATGGTCAGCCAATATGTGTGCTTTGCCTGGTCTGGTTACCACTGTGAACTGAAATTCTTGGAGAAGTAGCATCCACCTCATCAGTCGCCCTGACAGCTCGGGTTTATTAATGATGCACTTAAGGGCTTCATGATCCACATAAAACGTGAAATGCTTTCCCATTAGGTAATGTCGATACTTGTTCACCGCAAAGATCATCGAGAGACATTCCTTTTCTGTAGTCGTGTAGTTCCTCTCAGTGCTATTCAAATTGCGACTTGCGTAATAAATAGGATGGTCCAACTTCTTTTCATCGGCTTGGCATAGTACTGCTCCAACCGCAGTATGAGAAGCGTCAGTATGCACATGGAATTCTTTCGTCCAGTCGGGTGCTACCAAAATCGGTGCATTTATCAATCTCTCTTTGATCGAGTCGAATGCAACTTGACACTCTTCAGTCCATTGGTATCGTTGGTCTTTCCTCAAAAGATTCGTCAGTGGTGCCGCTATTGATGCAAAATTTAATATAAAACGTCGATAATAATTCGCATGGCCCAAGAATCCTCTGAGTTGCCACAAATTTTGAGGAGGTGAAAGTTGTCCAATCTTTTCCACCTTATCCTCGTCAACCGCAATCCCTTTTTCGGAAATAACATGTCCCAAAAGCAATCCTCTTCGTACTCCAAATGTGCACTTTTCAGGATTCAATGCGATGCCTTTTTCAATGCTTCTTCTTAATATTGCTTCGATCCTCTCCATCATGTTTTCATCGTCGCCTCTGATCGCAAAGTCATCGAGAAATATCTCCATCCAATCCTGCAAATAGTCTTGATATGCAGCTATCATTGCCCTCTAGAATGTGGCCGGTGCATTGCATAATCCAAATGGCATCACACGATATGCATACGTACCCCATTCTGTAGTGAAAGTAGTTTTTGATTGATCCTCTTCATGGATTTGGATCTGGTTGTACCCACTAAAACCATCCAAAAATGAGTACAATTTATGGCCAGCCACTCTGTCCAAGATTTGATCAGTGAACGGCAAGGGGAAATGATCCTTCTTTGTGCGCTCGTTCAACTTACGAATGAAAATATGGATTTTCTTATTTTTCTTCGGAACAACTACAATTGGTGATACCCATTCGCTGGATGCGATGGGATATATGAATCCTGCTTCCAATAATTTGGTCAATTCCAGCTTGATCAATTCCGAGTAGACTGGATTCGTTCGCCTGAGTCGTTGACATATTGGTCGGGTGCCTTCTTCCAAATCTATATAATGCTGGCAGATTCGGGGATCAATTCCTCTCAGATCACTGTATGACCATGCAAAGGCCTTGCTGAAATTTTTGAGTGCCAGTTTAATGCAATCTCGTACTTCATCTGGTAGCTCTGCCCCCACACTCAGGAACTTTTCTGGAAAAACTTCCCATTTTTCCAACTGAGCTTCTCGCGAATATTCCTTATTCCTTGATGACACTATGATTGGAATGTGCTCTCCGATCACGCATGCATGGTTGGCCAATAAATCATTGTTTTGTTCTGTTTCGATTGAACCTAATTTCTTTAATTCAGTTTTTGCAATGGCTTCCGACACTTTAGTCTTACTCTTCGCTTCTTTTTCCGATTCTCGACTTCTCTTTAGAATCTCTGCTTCTAGCATTCTAACTCTTTCTCTCAACTGTTGCACTTCCATTGTCGGAGCTAACTCTAGTTTCAACTCTTCTCTTGAAGTTCCCTTCTCCAGGGATTGAGTAGCTTTGTTTTTACTTGCGTCTATACTCAACATGTAGCACTCAAATTCTCTTGTATGCGTCAACCATCCTAGCAACTCCCGATCGGAATCGTCGTTATAGAGCAATGGATTTTGATACTCTCCCATCTTCATGTCTTGATTCTTAAAGAGCTGCAAGTTGAACCCGTCTTGAAGCAGATTCTTGTAGGTGTCCGTGTTCAAGGAAAACCTAGCTCGTGCAATCTCGTGCCTTGCTTTCTCCTTCTCTTTCTTTTCCATCTCATCGACTATTATTGTTTTCTTCTTGTTGCTTGAGGGTGGGGATACTTGTATTTGAATCCGATCAGACTTTGGCCCTATTGAAATAAAACTTGTGCGCCAGTCATGCACACATTCGGCTTGCACCAGCCATGGCCGTCCAAGTAGGATCGAGAAGGTAGCCTCTGAGGTCCTTGGTCTTACTATCAGATAATCAACTTTAAACTCTAAACCGCCCACAACTGTGCTTACATTCTTCAAAAGGCCCGCAGGCTTCACTTGTGTTTGATCTGCCATTCTCAAAGACATCGGCGTTTCTTCCATGTGGTTGAGGCCCAAAGCTTTCATCATGAACTCAGTCATCAGGTTGACTGCGGCTCCACTATCTAACTGAGCACCAGGGACTGCATATCCTTTAATCTCGACCGTCACAGCTGGAGCATTCGAGTCGATTTGCATCGTAATACTTTGAATGATTCCTTGGACATCTTTATCTTGTCTATTTTTATCTCGAGCTTTCCTCGGCTTCTTAATATATTCGTTGTAGAATTGTTTCCTATAAGCAGGTGAACATTTTAGCAATGTGCCAATGTCAAGCGTGACTTCCGTGTCAGCGAGCAACTTTACAATATCTACTTCTTCCAAACTTTGTCTTTCCTTTCTATACTTCGGAGCTCTTAATCTTTCAGGGAATGGTGCTATGCCCGACATAAACTCCTTGGTCACTGGTGGAAGAATCTCTATCTCTTCCCCATCCTCAAACTCTTGTTGCTCAGCAAATCCTCCAACTTGGTTTTCTACCTCTTCACGCTCAACGATCTTCTCTTGACTCCCTTCTTCACCTTCGCCTCCTGGATTCTTCTTCGAATACTCTTGAGTTCTTGTGACTACTGCCACAGTTGGATCTTTCTGTGGTTTCTTGGCCTCGTAAGCATCCACAAAGTGCATTGACGAGCTAGAGCCTTCTTGAGGGTTCGGTGTTTTGAACACTACTCCGATTGTAGGAACTTGCTCTTGAGCTCTCGATGTGGAATGCATCTGAGTATCAACATAATTCGAGGACCCTACTGGTCCTTTTTCCTTACCGGCGGTGGCTCTTCGCTTTGGATAATCTTCATCAAAGTGGCCCTCTCCACTACAGTACCTACATAGTGGGGTATAGTCAATTGGTTTCTTTTCGTTTGGACATCTAGATTGAGTATGGCCAAAGCCATGACATCTCCAGCACTGGATTGGACCATCTCTTCTTTGATCACGTGCGGCTCCTCTTGGATAGTCTCCTCCTTGACCCTGAGCACCATATCCATAAGTTGGTCTGTTTTCCCAACGAGATGTAGGTGGGACACTTTGAGCGGGCAATCCCGTGTAAGGTCTTTCTCTTGTATCTCCTGATTTCATGGTCCTCTCTTCATAGGCTCTCTTATTGTAACATCGGTCCTCCGTGTGATTTGTTCTTCCACAAAAAGTACAACGCATCCTAGGTGGTGATCTATCTGTGAATACTCTCGAGACTGTAGGGCATTCTGAAGCCAAATGGCCGTAACCATGGCACTTTCCACACCATGTATTTGATCGAAACACTTGATTCGGGTTTGTCGTGACCTCTGGTTTTACTGTGTATGTCTCCTGAGTCATTGTGGCAGCTTTTATAGCTTGCGTGACCAATTCCAATATTCGTTCTTCAGTTAGCGCAGGCTTTACCTCGCCTGGCGTGCTAGTGGCGGCTACAAAAGCTGGGGTCGTCAATGCGGGACTTCCTTGGCCAGGATCTTTCATCGGTATGCTCCCTGGGCCTCCCATTGGCTCGTATAAGAGTTCCATCTTCCTTTGTTGGCATAATTGTACTTCCTCCCAAAGCCTTGCTTGTTCCTTAGCATCCATTAAAGTTGCAGGTCTTGTCAGGCTGATATGCTACTGTGCCGTAGGATCTCTCAATCCCGAAATGAACCTTCGTTTCAATGTCTCATCGTTCGGGGCATTCGCGCCCATCTTTCTTACCAACGTTTCCATTCTTTGAATGTAGTTATCGATGCTCTCATTGACTCCTTGTCGCAAGTAATCCATCTGTTGGGCCAATCTATCTTGGAAGCCTTGTCGTCGAAACTTTGCCAAGAAGGCTTCCTTGAGCATCTGATAAGTTCCACGCTCTTGTGGTGTCAGATTCCCATACCAATTGGCTGCCTCATCACGGAGAATAGCTGGAAAAAGCCTCAACCTTTGATCCTGGTCAACTACGTCATTGGCCTCACAAGTAACCTCAAACAGCTGGATAAAACTATCCGGATCTTCGTCCCAAGTACCTGAGAACATGGTGAAGTCCCCCAAGTGAACCGAAATCCGTTGGGCCATTTCGAACAGAGGTGTGATGTCGATATCACTTCGATCCCAGAAATTTAGTGCACGTGGCCTTAGGATCCCTCCTTCAAACCTCCGCACTTGATTCGCGACTCTCCTACGGGAGTACACGTTTTTGGCCGATTTCTTCGAACCAATCGAGGTCCACTCACCTGGCGGTTCCCACCTTCTCCTTTCTCTTTCAAGGGCTCTTCTCTGAGCGCGTTCCTCTCTTTGAGTTTGTGTTTCTCCTGACGATGAGCTCCCCTCGCTCATGTACTAGATCTTGGGGTCCGCAAGCTCGGCCAACCTGTGGCGCTAGGCGAACCTATGGCACTCTCTTATAGAGACGTACTGAGCTATTCCCGGCAAACGCACCAAAATGTTGGCACTCTTAGTCCAAGGGAAAATGCATACACACAATGATATTTTGCCCAACCCTTCTGTTACTAGGTCACTTTTGGTCCTCGTGAGTCCACAATTGCACGCCAATGTAACCTTGGAGAAGGTGGAAACATACGTGCACGGAGAAGCATCCAACCCTAGTCATCCCTTCTAACAACCTCTCTCTCTCTTTCACTCCTACACATACATATACCCTCATGTACGCATGTACTCATTTTCCTACCAACCCCCCTTCTCGGTTCCTTCCTCACTCATTCTCTTTCACGGCCCCACCTGCACCGTTACGCATTTACACACATAGATTCCTATACACCCCCATCCATAAACTCATTCTCACACTTACCCTCCTTCTCGCTTCCTCTTCTAGCTTCCCACACACCTAAAAACTCTCCTGTTTCCCTTTTTGCTCACTCTCTTTGTCACCTCCACCTTTCTCTTTCTTGACGACACTCACACCCTCTCATGCCCATGTACTCTCCTAGACTCTCTTATGCCTTCACATGCTCGCTTATTCATACACATACGCTCATGCACAGGTATATTCAACCCCACACATATACTCACACACACATACACACTCCCTCACTCTCCTTCTTATGCGTGTGCCCAAACACCCACACATCCACACAAACCCTCACACACACCTCCTCTCTTCTTTTCTCCCCTTTTTCCTTTTACCCCCTTTTTTCACAACCACACTTTCCATCTCGCTTTCCTTCTTTCTCTCATTCTCTCTCTTCCGTCCTCTACCTATATGAAATTGAAGAGTTTTTTTTTCTCCAAATATTCTCGAAGATAGAATTCAAAGGCCAGCGAAGACACTCACTACAAAATTGATGCTCAGGTCCTCAACTACTATAGCAGCTATGCAAATATACTGACCCGAAATGATACAATTATTACCACCCAAGGACCCAGGATCGGCTTGCCACAAGTAATAATCATTGCCCCTTAAGGATCAGAATGAAATGGTAAAGTCGTGACACTGTGAAGAAGTCAAACTAAGGAAGATGGTACATGTAGAGTTTTCCAGAGTTCTTTTCATGGGCTTTGTGTGATGCTGTGTCTTTCTTATTTATGCAAGATAATGTCATTTCACAAGGACTCCATGATGGGAACGCATGTAATGCTATTGGGTTTATCCATTTGGGGCCGCCTAGATAGTTTCTTATTCCAATTATATGATCAGTGTGAAAAAACAACCATAGGATCCAATGCTTGCCGTCATTGGGGGGTTCATCGCCCTGCTCTAGAACACGAATCCATGCATCTAATAATCCCCATCACCAATGCTGTGATAAAAAAAATGTTTCTTTCATTTAACTTCCTAGTGTCTACCACATCCCAAGGTCACGAAAGCATACCAGCTCGATCCAAACCAGCATTAGCGTAAGCGACCAACTTCCAATCATTTATAGAACAAAATCACCACAACAAGTAGATGTTCCTCGATTTCAGGAATATGGCACACAAACTCTCCCCTTTTTTAAGGTCTTCTTTGCTTGCTGCTTGGTATGTCCGAGAACTGCTGTTCACCTTGTCACAGCAGGTACATCTCCACTGACACATACTGGGTGCAATGCTGCTATAAAGATTGGAAAATGCACCACCGAGAAGGACTTTGCCCGATAGTATGAGGACTGGGAACTACGGCTCTCCCAAGACAGATTATTGCACCAAACCCCAGACTTGGGATATTAAGTGCCTTTCTTTCCTACAGAACCGTACGAGCTGTGAAAAGTACGGAGAAAAGCGGCCGACCAATTTGTTCAATCATCTGAGACGCCATACTGCAACTCAGCCCCGTTCACAATCCTCTCCAAACCCCTTGAATCAGAAAAAAACGCCGTCCTCCTCTTGTGCTTTGCCCCGAATGTCCCCCTGGTCTGCACGAACGAGCACGAGGAAAAGCCCAAACACCTCCCTTGCTTCCGTATCTCCCGAACACGCCCAGAAGAAGAAGCCAAAAAATGTCTCCTGCCCGAAAGGCCTGCTGCGCACCCTCGCCTTCTCCTCTCTGGTTGCCCTCGTCACTGCACAAAAACCGAAGAGAGAGCGAGAGAGACCGATCCCCTTTTTTTCTTCTTCCCTCTGTCGTTCCCCCCTGGACCTCTTCGTATATGCAGAAAAGACAAGCCCATGACGTACATGATTACATCCATAGTAAAGCCACAAATATTGAACTGTAGCATAGATCCAAATGGTTAGGTCCAGTATATTAGGTTTCAACATACTTCTCACTTTTCTTTTCTAGGAGCCAAAGAGAATTTACGTAATAGAACAACCTGTATGTTTTCCAAATAGCTGAGAAATGTAAATTAGTTCCAGCAAGCTTCATCTTCCAACGTGACCAAAACATTTATATGCCCGCTCGACATCACCATAAATTTGACAGTTCTGTAGGAAAGTCATCCAAGCTATGCTGTCTGATGGAGATGGCATGGTCTTAACAAGACCTTTAGCCTCTTTTGGAAATCCAGCTTTAACAAGAAGGTCAAGCAAGCACATGTAATGCTCCATCCATGAATCTGCGAAATGGCCTTGGAATGTTGATTCAGAATTTTTTAACCCTTCCTCAATCGAGCCCCATTGGCTACAGGCTGATAGTAAGCAAAGTACGGTTATACAATCTCGTTGAAATCCATCACATTGCATATCCTGAAAGCATTTCCAGGCCAGGCCATGATGACCATTCATAGCAAAGCCTGCAAACATTGAACTCCATATAACAAGGGTCCTCTTTGATGAATTGGCAAATACATTAGATGCATCTTCAATACTTCCATATTTCGAATACAGATCAACAAGGGCACCACCCAATAAAGTTTCTGTTCCCAGACCCCTAGAAACTGCAGCACTGTGTATCAGCTTTGCATCTTCTATGCTTGCTAAACTAAAGCAAGCCTTCAAAACATTGGTATAAGTTATCTCATTAGGTTCCACATGCTCCTGCATGTGTTGAAAATGTTGGAGGGCCAGTGTGTCATTTCCAGAAGAGACATAAGCCCCAATCATTGCAGTCCATGTCAAAACATCTTTTTGTAATATTTCAAACACCTTAGCAGCATCAAAAACACTCTTGCACTTGGCATACATGTCAAGGATTGCATTCCCCAGTTGCGATTTCACATCATACAAATGTTCAACAATAAAGACATGAATAATTCTTCCATCATCTAGTGCATCAAGTCCAGCACATGCTTTCAAGATACTCATCAGTGTGACAACATCTGGTATGATGTTCGAATCCTGCATAATTACAAATAAGTGAAACCCATCTTCGAAACAACCTTGACTGCAACACCCTGTGATCATTGCATTCCATATGGTCAGGATTGACTTGTCCTGCACACAGTCAAACTCTTTCCATGCACCAACAAGGTCTCCACATTTTCCATACCCATCGATGATTGAGCTTTGCACAAACTCATCCTTATCGTATCCCATTTCCACTATGAAGGTATGGAGTTGCCTGCAGAGGGCATATGATTGTTGTGCCACTGAAGAAGCTTTTAAGGCACCTATGAAAGTCACTTTGTCTGGCGGTTCTCCATTTTGAAGCATACATTGAAAGATATGCATGGCCTTATCCCCATGACCATGTTGGGCATATCCAGCAATCATCGAATTCCATGTCACCAAAGACCGATGGACTATTCAGCCTTCCTTTCATTAGGTCTGGTATGCTTCCACATGCTTCTCATCAATTATCAAATTCATTCTCCAAGTACCTGAAATCAAACATATTTCCTTCCAAATAGACCCACAATAGTGCATAAAAACCAACCATTTTTTGAGCTAACATACTCCCCTCTTCTTATTTGCGAAGTCGTCCTCGATGAGCCACTATTGCTGAAATAAAATCCAAACAACCATGAACATGTCAATTTTCAATTGGTTCACATACCTTTTCATCGAGCCGTCACTTCCACTGAACCTGCACTCATCGAAGCTATTAGTGTTCAAAAAATCACTCATGAATACATACAATTCAGTCACTTCCAAAATGATCCACGAACATGCACATATATGCAATTCCATTTCAGCCATGCATCAATTTGCTCATACATTCCATTATGGAAAATGGTCTCAACCAAAATAACACATGCATACCTTTCCATGTTTTACACATGCAACTACCATTGCGGAAAACAGAAAAGAAAATACCGAAATGAACAACGACAACTGAAATGAATCCAATCGGAGATGCAACATACCCAAAATGCATACCCCTTTTATTGATCTACTATTCGCTATATACAATTATTCCATGACTAGACGTTCCCAAAGAATCCCTATCGTCGTCCTACAGAAACCATCGAGACTCGAGTACAAGTCAAGACCTACATAAAAAACTAGAGTGTCCCACATACTAGAAAAACCCTCAGATAGAGCACACAAGTTATAAAGCAAGACCGTTGCATTACATCGCTAAAGCCTCATCCATAAGGACATATAGAATATCTGTGCCTTCAAGAATGTTGATTCAAAGTGAGCTGATCTGTCGCAAGCCATCACATACCAATCACACAAGCAAATAACGTTCCCTTCCAGGCGATCATCGCCCTCTCCTCTCTCTCTCTCTCCCCCTCAGGAGTGGGGAATAATTTCATAGGTAAATTTTATTTTAATCACACGTTGGCCTACATTGTCACTGGATGCGATTCGTGGACCTGACCACTCGGCCAAGTTGATTCCACCCATCTACCAATGCAATGCAGCGCACAACACACAAACACACAATGATAGCACATAACATATATCAGCTAGCCCATAACGAAGCTGGATGCGGCTCATGGTCGTGACTACCCAGCCACGATGGCTCCACCTACCTACCAACCCGTTATGGCGCGTAGCTAAGACACAAACATATACCTCCCAAGCCTATGGCGAAACTAGCTGCGGCTCGTGGTCCTAACCACCCGGCGAGGATAAATCCACCCACCTACTAGCCCACCATAGCGCATTGGTACGATCAAAACAACACAATGTTTTTCTTCTTTTTTTTTTTTTTCGTTTTTACACAGTTAATTAGTTCACCCAAGTCCTGAGAATTAGGGAGAGGAAGAAAGGGATTTTTCCCACTGTTCCCACACGTACATGCAAACATATACACTCTAGCCTTTGACAGATCATCCACCTCTTCACTCCATTCTCTCAATTACAGACACTACATATGTATTCATCGATTTGACTTTTCACTAGGTAACTATAGCCAGCTATGCCTTAGTCCCTCGTATACCTATCCTTAGGTGTCTTAGAATGTGAGTCTCCAGAATGTCTCATGTAGCCTCGCATCGTACCCGCATCCCGACAACTTCCCTAGGGCGAGTCAGGCTCAACTTCAGGAGCTCCGTCATCACTTCCTATCGTTAGCACATCTGCCCAAGCCCACGTGATATCGTTTTCCTCGTTAGGCATTTCCCTCGAAGGATCGAAATAGTAATATCGATCTCCCGCCCATCCTACATGTCGAGTCAGGTATTCCTCAAAACACTCAATGTAAAATGCAACACCCAAACCCTGGTTTATAAAGCATACCAGCCAATGCGCTTCCTCAACATCGTATTCCGTCTCAAAGTCGTCGACATCTATGTCCATGCGGGCGAATGTTTGGTCCGAGAAATATATCCTTAGCTCGTACAAGTAGAGTTGCGTTATTTGATCTGCCATTTTGTTACTTAGCTCCTAACAGTCTCTGCGCAACACAAGAAAAATAATTAGAAGTCCAAAATTCTTGAGCTAGCAAGAAAGAATATTTATGACACACAAATCATAGCTTACATATGCGCACATATATATATATAACTATACATGTATGTACAAGGAGTCTACTTCGTCATTCCGTTTGGATCTCGTCTGGCTTCTCCCGTCCTGATATCACTTGAAATATGGTTTAACTCGAAGTGCGTTAACCTTCACGGGAGCACATTCTTCTCCTAAATCTTGAATTTGCATGGAACCATTGGAGTTGAGTTCCACCACCTTAAACGGTCCTGCCCATCTTGTTTGTAACTTCCCCGGGAATTTATAATATTTACTATCATAAACTAGCACCAAATCCCCTTCTTGAATCACATAGGTCTTGAGATTCTTATCATGCCTCTCCTTACGTCTCTTCTGAATAGCTTCCAAACTTTGTTGTGCGATGAGTCTCTTTTCTTCCAGCTTGACCAGTTGTATGTACCTTTCCTTCAATGACTCTTCCTCGCCCAACCTGGCTTCGATGGCCACTCTTAATGTTGGAACTTCTTTTTCGATGGGAAAGATGGCTTCCTCACCATATACTAGGGAGAACGGAGTGCTCTTAGTCGTCACTCGGTAGGATGTTCTATACGCCCACAAAGCTTCCAAAAGTCTCTCATCCCAGTCTCTCCTATGCACAGCTACTGTCTTTGTCAGAATCTATTCCAGCACCTTGTTGGCGACCTCCACTTGTCCATTTGCCCTCGGGTAATATGGAGTGCTTTTTCTATGTTTCATCTTATATAATTCCATTAATTCTTCGATTAGTTCGTTGACAAAATGGGTTCCTCTATCACTTACTATTTCCAACGGGCATCCGAATCGAGTGATAATTTGTTCATACAAAAATATAGCTACATCAACAGCTCGGTCAGTCTTCAGAGCTTTGGCTTCCACCCACTTGGTAACATAGTCCGTACAGACCAAGATATACCTATTGGATCTTCGTCGTGAGGGAGGATCAATAGGCCCCACAAAATCAATTCCCCACTTCTCAAAGGGCTTAAGAGCGAGCACCGGCGTGAGAGGAGCAGCATGTGCTAATGTGGGTTTGCCCATTCGTTGGCATTTGTCGCATTTCTTACAGTATGTGTGCGAGTCTTTGAACAGCGTTGGCCACCAATACCCAGCCAATAAAATCTTTCTTGCCGTCAGTTCACCAGCAAAATGCCCACCGCAGGGTTCATCATGTAATGCTCTCAACACGAGGGTTGCTTCTTCTTCCTCGAGACATCTCCGATAAATGCTCTCATGAACAAAATATCGATAGAGTTGCCCCCCAATGATGCTATGGTGCTTCGCCAATGCTAACAGTTTTTGCTTCTCTCTCTTGCTTGCTCCTGGCGGATATTTAGTGGTGCATAAGAAGTTCACCAAGTCGGCATACCAAGGTACTTTAGCATCAACCTGGAATAGATGCCCATCAGGAGCATCGTCGGGCACACCAGAGATTGGCTCCTCATTAACAATTCGAGATAAATGGTCAGCCAATATGTGTGCTTTGCCTGGTCTGGTTACCACTGTGAACTGAAATTCTTGGAGAAGTAGCATCCACCTCATCAGTCGCCCTGACAGCTCGGGTTTATTAATGATGCACTTAAGGGCTTCATGATCCACATAAAACGTGAAATGCTTTCCCATTAGGTAATGTCGATACTTGTTCACCGCAAAGATCATCGAGAGACATTCCTTTTCTGTAGTCGTGTAGTTCCTCTCAGTGCTATTCAAATTGCGACTTGCGTAATAAATAGGATGGTCCAACTTCTTTTCATCGGCTTGGCATAGTACTGCTCCAACCGCAGTATGAGAAGCGTCAGTATGCACATGGAATTCTTTCGTCCAGTCGGGTGCTACCAAAATCGGTGCATTTATCAATCTCTCTTTGATCGAGTCGAATGCAACTTGACACTCTTCAGTCCATCGGTATCGTTGGTCTTTCCTCAAAAGATTCGTCAGTGGTGCCGCTATTGATGCAAAATTTAATATAAAACGTCGATAATAATTCGCATGGCCCAAGAATCCTCTGAGTTGCCGCAAATTTTGAGGAGGTGAAAGTTGTCCAATCTTTTCCACCTTATCCTCGTCAACCGCAATCCCTTTTTCGGAAATAACATGTCCCAAAAGCAATCCTCTTCGTACTCCAAATGTGCACTTTTCAGGATTCAATGCGATGCCTTTTTCAATGCTTCTTCTTAATATTGCTTCGATCCTCTCCATCATGTTTTCATCGTCGCCTCTGATCGCAAAGTCATCGAGAAATATCTCCATCCAATCCTGCAAATAGTCTTGATATGCAGCTATCATTGCCCTCTAGAATGTGGCCGGTGCATTGCATAATCCAAATGGCATCACACGATATGCATACGTACCCCATTCTGTAGTGAAAGTAGTTTTTGATTGATCCTCTTCATGGATTTGGATCTGGTTGTACCCACTAAAACCATCCAAAAATGAGTACAATTTATGGCCAGCCACTCTGTCCAAGATTTGATCAATGAACGGCAAGGGGAAATGATCCTTCTTTGTGCGCTCGTTCAACTTACGAATGAAAATATGGATTTTCTTATTTTTCTTCGGAACAACTACAATTGGTGATACCCATTCGCTGGATGCGATGGGATATATGAATCCTGCCTCCAATAATTTGGTCAATTCCAGCTTGATCAATTCCGAGTAGACTGGATTCGTTCGCCTGAGTCGTTGACATATTGGTCGGGTGCCTTCTTCCAAATCTATATAATGTTGGCAGATTCGAGGATCAATTCCTCTCAGATCACTGTATGACCATGCAAAGGCCTTGCTGAAATTTTTGAGTGCCAGTTTAATGCAATCTCGTACTTCATCTGGTAGCTCTGCCCCCACACTCAGGAACTTTTCTGGAAAAACTTCCCATTTTTCCAACTGAGCTTCTCGCGAATATTCCTTATTCCTTGATGACACTGTGATTGGAATGTGCTCTCCGATCACGCGTGCATGGTTGGCCAATAAATCATTGTTTTGTTCTCTTTCGATTGAACCTAATTTCTTTAATTCAGTTTTTGCAATGGCTTCCGACACTTTAGTCTTACTCTTCGCTTCTTTTTCCGATTCTCGACTTCTCTTTAGAATCTCTGCTTCTAGCATTCTAACTCTTTCTCTCAACTGTTGCACTTCCATTGTCGGAGCTAACTCTAGTTTCAACTCTTCTCTTGAAGTTCCCTTCTCCAGGGATTGAGTAGCTTTGTTTTTACTTGCGTCTATACTCAACATGTAGCACTCAAATTCTCTTGTA
This sequence comes from Ceratopteris richardii, assembly GCA_020310875.1. NCBI lineage: Eukaryota > Viridiplantae > Streptophyta > Polypodiopsida > Polypodiales > Pteridaceae > Ceratopteris > Ceratopteris richardii. The sequence goes on along the minus strand of CM035423.1, from coordinate 175,472,856 downwards.
TGCGTCAACCATCCTAGCAACTCCTGATCGGAATCGTCGTTATAGAGCAATGAATTTTGATACTCTCCCATCTTCGTGTCTTGATTCTTAAAGAGCTGCAAGTTGAACCCGTCTTGAAGCAGATTCTTGTAGGTGTCCGTGTTCAAGGAAAACCTAGCTCGTGCAATCTCGTGCCTTGCTTTCTCCTTCTCTTTCTTTTCCATCTCATCGACTATTATTGTTTTCTTCTTGTTGCTTGACGGTGGGGATACTTGTATTTGAATCCGATTAGACTTTGGCCCTATTGAAATAAAACCTGTGCGCCAGTCATGCACACATTCGGCTTACACCAGCCATGGCCATCCAAGTAGCATCGAGAAGGTAGCCTCTGAGGTCCTTGGTCTTACTATTAGATAATCAACTTTAAACTCTAAACCGCCCACAACTGTGCTTACATTCTTCAAAAGGCCCGCAGGCTTCACTTGTGTTTGATCTGCCATTCTCAAAGACATCGGCGTTTCTTCCATGTGGTTGAGGCCCACAGCTTTCATCATGAACTCAGTCATCAGGTTGACTGCGGCTCCACTATCTAACTGAGCACCAGGGACTGCATATCCTTTAATCTCGACCGTCACAGCTGGAGCATTCGAGTCGATTTGCGTCGTAATACTTTGAATGATTCCTTGGACATCTTTATCTTGTCTATTTTTATCTCGAGCTTTCCTCGGCTTCTTAATATATTCGTTGTAGAATTGTTTCCTATAAGCAGGTGAACATTTTAGCAATGTTCCAATGTCCAGCGTGACTTCCGTGTCAGCGAGCAACTTTACAATATCTACTTCTTCCGAACTTTGTCTTTCCTTTCTATACTTCGGAGCTCTTAATCTTTCAGGGAATGGTGCTATGCCCGGCATAAACTCCTTGGTCACTGGTGGAAGAATCTCTATCTCTTCCCCATCCTCAAACTCTTGTTGCTCAGCAAATCCTCCAGCTTGGTTTTCTACCTCTTCATGCTCAACGATCTTCTCTTGACTCCCTTCTTCACCTTCGCCTCCTGGATTCTTCTTCGAATACTCTTGAGTTCTTGTGACTACTGCCACAGTTGGATCTTTGTGTGGTTTCTTGGCCTCGTAAGCATCCACAAAGTGCATTGACGAGCTAGAGCCTTCTTGAGGGTTCGGTGTTTTGAACACTACTCCGATTGTAGGAACTTGCTCTTGAGCTCTCGATGTGGAATGCATCTGAGTATCAACATAATTCGAGCACCCTACTGGTCCTTTTTCCTTGCCGGCGGCGGCTCTTCGCTTTGGATAATCTTCATCAAAGTGGCCCTCTCCACTACAGTACCTACATAGTGGGGTATAGTCAATTGGTTTCTTTTTGTTTGGACATCTAGATTGAGTATGGCTAAAGCCATGACATCTCCAGCACTGGATTGGACCATCTCTTCTTTGATCACGTGCGGCTCCTCTTGAATAGTCTCCTCCTTGACCCTGAGCACCATATCCATAAGTCGGTCTATTTTCCCAACGAGATGTAGGAGGGACACTTTGAGCGGGCAATCCCGTGTAAGGTCTTTCTCTTGTATCTCTTGATTTCATGGTCCTCTCTTCATAGGCTCTCTTGTTGTAAGATCGGTCCTCCGTGTGATTTGTTCTTCCACAAAAAGTACAACGGATCCTAGGTGGTGATCTATCTGTGAATACTCTCGAGACTGTAGGGCATTCTGAAGCCAAATGGTCGTAACCATGGCACTTTCCACACCATGTATTTGATCGAAACACTTGATTCGGGTTTGTCGTGACCTCTGGTTTTACTGTGTATGTCTCCTGAGTCATTGTGGCAGCTTTTATAGCTTGCGTGACCAATTCCAATATTCGTTATTCAGTTAGCACAGGCTTTACCTCGCCTGGCGTGCTAGTGGCGGCTACAAAAGCTCGGGTCATCAATGCGGGACTTCCTTGGCCAGGATCTTTCATTGGTATGCTCCCTGGGCCTCCCATTGGCTCGTATAAGAGTTCCATCTTCCTTGGCATAATTGTACTTCCTCCCAAAGCCTTGCTTGTTCCTTAGCATCCATTAAAGTTGCAGGTCTTGTCAGGCTGATATGCTGCTGTGCCGTAGGATCTCTCAATCCCGAAATGAACCTTCGTTTCAATGTCTCATCGTTCGGGGCATTCGCACCCATCTTTCTTACCAACGTTTCCATTCTTTGAATGTAGTTATCGATGCTCTCATTGACTCCTTGTCGCAAGTAATCCATCTGTTGGGCCAATCTATCTTGGAAGCCTTGTCGTCGAAACTTTGCCAAGAAGGCTTCCTTGAGCATCTGATAAGTTCCACGCTCTTGTGGTGTCAGATTCCCATACCAATTGGCTGCCTCATCACGGAGAATAGCTCGAAAAATCCTCAACCTTTGATCCTGGTCAACTACGTTGTCGAGTCGTGAGAGATGCTCGGATGGTGGATCAAGTCATCCGCCTAAATCGTTCGGCACACGCAGGGTGTCTGTAGCGGACTCAGGCTTAAGGATTAAGGGTTCTAATGACAAAACTATATAAATTACCTAATTCTATGACTGAAACTAAAGTTTTCTTACCAAAAGTAAATAGTTTTAACTAGCTATGGACCGTAAGGACGGGCAGCCTCGTACATAGCAACAGCTTCCTGATATGAGATTGAAACTTCCATAATGGGTTCTTCTACTAAACTATCAGGTAAGCTAGAGGGTTTTGGTCTGTCTAGAGTTGACGGGACATTCTCAATAGTTGGAAAAATGGAGTTTTCATTAGTACTATTATCTTTAATACGTTCTTCTGATACTAATCCTATGGATTCGGTTGTAGTTTCAATTCGACTTTGCTCAAATTCATGGTTTAAATCGGAAGACATGAAAGAAAATAATGGAAACAATCTGATGCTAAA
>CM035423.1:175459952-175467452 GCA_020310875.1 Ceratopteris richardii | reverse complement strand
AATGAAAACTCTATTATTCCAACTATTGAGAATGTCTCGTCAACTCTAGACAGACCAAAACCCTCTAGCTTACCTGATAGTTTAGTAGAAGAACCCATTATGGAAGTTTCAATCTCATATCAGGAAGCTGTTGCTATGTACGAGGCTGCCCGTCCTTACGGTCCATAGCTAGTTAAAACTATTTACTTTTGGTAAGAAAACTTTAGTTTCAGTCATAGAATTAGGTAATTTATATCGTTTTGTCATTAGAACCCTTAATTCCTTAAGCCTGAGTCCACTACAGACACCCTGCGTGTGCCGAACGATTTAGGCGAATGACTTGATCCACCATCCGAGCATCTCTCACGACCCGACATTGGTGAACCCGACGTGAACAAACGGCGTTGCAGCTCAGGTATAAAGTTTTGCATTGCATATACATTCATACGATTTTACATCAGCGCAGTTGCGTCTTCATCCCTGGAAGCTGTGGCATTTACGTGAGCTTGCAATCTTCTTGGTGTCGAGGGCTGGTCTGGTGACCTGAGCGCCTCCACGAAGATTGGCAAGTAGGAGAACCTCGTCGCGCCACCCCTTTCATCAACAATTGAAGCACAAAACGTTTGCACCCATTTTTAGCAAACTATGTATTTAGGTTTTGATTCAAATCAATAAATGTATTGAATTTCACAGAAAGCACTGTTTTGAGCCTCATCTTCGAGCAGCTGGTATAATTTCTTTACTCTTACATTCTTGCATACATAATTTTATTTAAGGTTAGATTATTGGTATAGATAGGTTAAGCGTTAATCATAGCTTTACTTGCAACATTTTTGCATAGTAAAAACTTATCAAACTGGACTCTAACGGAATTTCAGAATTACTAGCTGAACATAAGGAAAGAATAACAAAAGAAGTTCAGGATATAGTTAGAATTGTTCAAGCTAGATCAAAACAAACTTCAAAAATGGACGAACTATTTCAAACTATGATGCACGAGACGCAAGGACAAAAAGTAGTTGAAACGTTATTAAAGGATAAAGGGAAATTTACTGGTATGAATGTTACAAATTATTTAGACACGTTTGAGGAATTAGCCAAGTTACACGGCTTGTCTGATACAAAGTGGAAATCCTATCTTGGACGACTTGCCATAGGTACAGTGAAAGCTATTATGGATCTACATGACAATAAGGAATGGGATGAGTTTAGAAAAGAGCTACATAAAGAATTTTATTTAGAGGACTATAGTCAACACAGTAGAGAGGGATTTATGAAATGGATTAGTTCTCCTAAGCCTCACATTTCTTTAACTCAACTCCATGGCGAATTTATGAAAAGATTCTCTCAATTACCTGAACAGGATAGAGTTGCCCTTACCCCAGATATCATTTTATATTTCCTTAAAATCTTGACTCCAGATATAAGGGTAGAGGTTGAGCGTAGGCTTGAAGAACTGGGAAAGAAATATGGGCTTACAGATGACTGGGGTGTAGTGAAAACTGTAGTTGAGGCGGTTGCTCACATGAACCAACGTAAAACACTCCTTTATGATTCGATGTCTCAACCATCCTCCAGTTTTCCTCCGATTCAGGCAACTAGGGATACATATAGATTCAAAAGTTGAGCCTACGGCATCCACATCTAGAGTACCAACTGAGTTGCAATTTGAGATTTTGTTTAACAAGTTGGACAATATGATGCATATGCACGAGAATATGTCTAAAGAGGTAGCGGCTTTGCAGAATGTGGTGTATGCTTTAAGCCTACAAGATAAACCTGCAATGCAAGCTCATCCGACTATTTATCCTCAACCAGTAAATGCTCCAAATCCACCATTAGTAGCTCCGAATCATCCATTAGTACCTCCTAATCCACCTTTTATACCTCCTAAGCCTCTAGTTGTACCCGAACCAATTCCTCAACCGATTCCTCAAGCATTTAACCAAAGGAATTTCAATGAAAGGAGAAATGCCAATGTGAGGAGATGTATCTGGTGCGATGCCACAGATCATTTGACTTACACATGTGAAGCATTGAAAGATGCGAAAGAGAAAAGACTTGTAATTGATATTGACAAGCGATTGTGCGACTATAGAACACATTTACCCTTAGCTGCCAATTGGGGAAAGGGAGGAATGCAGAAGCTGTATGAAAACCTTTCTGAGTCTTCGAAATCTGCTTCTGCTGTTAAACTAGAAGATGTTGATAGTGAGTCTGATTCCAACAAACAAGGGAAACGAGGAACTACTCAATTGAAGCTTTGATAAAGGCGAGAGATGATATTATGCAGAAAACTACGTGGAACTCTCCTGTCGATCAATTCTCGATATATTCGCATATTGCGAATGTTGAAGAGAAAAGAAAGAGAGATGATGAGCAAGATATAAATGATTCAGGTAGACGAATGACTAGAAGTAAGATGAGAGATGAGCCGAAGCCTAAGAAAGTTCAGTTTGAACAAGGCGAAAGTTCTAAAACAAATGAGGAGCGAAGAAAAGAAATTAGGGAGGGTAAACAACCTGTGTTTAGTGAGCCAATTCAAACATCGGACAAAGTAGAGCAAATTCCTAGAACTGAAACAAAACCTGAAGAGAAACCAGAAAAGAAACCAAAACGAGTACCGAAAGCTATTCTTATTTCTGAACTTGAACAAAAAGTTGATTCGAAAGAAATATTGTATGACATCTTATTAAAAAGTGCAGTAACAATGACTTTAGAACAAATCTTCTCAATAGCAAAAATTGAATTTAAGGAAAATTTTATTAAACTAATTAAAAGGAAGAGATTCCCTCTGTCACAAGAGGTAGAGATGCAAGATGTTGCCGATGTAACTCACTTGATTCATGAATCTCTTTCTTTAGACTCAGAGGATGAAGAAGATAATACCTGTAATGTGAACAAAAATTTCTTAGGGCCGATTGTACCAGATGACGAAACAAAAAACTCAGAGAGTGATTTTAGAAAAAGTTTTTGGGCGAGAGGCACACCGGAGATTAAAGTTAACTTAGGAGATCAGAAGAGATCATATTCTGCTTTAGCCCTAATTGACTCTGGGTCTGAAATCAATGTGATTTTGAAAGGATTATATGATAAGTTTAAATGGCCTATTGATAAAAATCACGGCTGGATAATGCGAACCGCGGACAATGGTTGTGGATCACTCCTAGGAGCATGTGCCAACATACCTCTAATGATAGGTGGAATCTCTGAGACATTCCACTTTTTCATTCAGGACAACTGCTCTTATGAAATTATCTTAGGTCAACCATTTATATGTGAAGCCAGAATGGAGACTAAAGTAATGGATGACGGCTCAGCATACGCAAGAATTAGATCTAAAGATGATCTACAATCACTCCAAGTTATGATAGTCAGCCCAAACCATGTACGAAATAGGGAGCAAATTAGGAAGACGCCCATCCGTTCTCATGAAAAGATACGTGAAGATCATATGCCTCTTCGTGAGTTTGGAACTTATTATGATCAAAATTTTGCCTAGATGCCACTGTTGAGCGAGACAACGGTGGTTCTTGGTTTGATGTCTCGCACCCATCTGTAGATACTTTAGATAGTTTTTCTTTATATTTCCCTTCATCATATTTGCAATTCAGTCATTATAAACAAATTCCTAAAAAAATTATAAAACATTATGAAAAATTTTATAAAGAGAAAGGATTCATTTCATCTGATGAACACATTGAAACCGTAATTGAAACTTTATCTTCAAACTCATTGATTGAAGAACTTCAAAATATTTTGCATGAAAAAGAAAATTTTAGATTTGTACTTTTAAATTCTATTGAAGAATATGATTTGATTATTAAATTTGTCATGAGTAATGAAAAGGAAGCAAAAGTAAATACAAAATACAAAACCGTTGATAAAAAAATTAAACCGATTGCCCAATCATTACCACGAGAGAGTGAAGAGAAGTTTAGGAAAGTTACCAATGATCCTTATTTAAGAGAGCGCACAAATATAGGTCATACCTTCACAGAAGAAACTTTAAAGCTAATCAAGATAGGAAATGATGAAAATTTTTTGTTACCCGAGGAACGTGAACTATTTCAAAGAGTGATTAGAAAGCATGGAAAGGCATTTTCTTTATATTCCCATGAGATAGGTTGTGCAGACCCACAAATTGTACCACCAATGATCATCTTTACAGTGCCTCACATTCCATGGAATCTTCGACCCATACCTGTTCCGAAAGCCCATTTACCAGAGTTAATGCGGCTTCTTAAGGAAAAGATTCACATGCGAATTTTAGAGCCAGATTTATTAGCTCTGCGAATCCAGCAGTTAGAGCAAGGGAATGAACGTTTAGAAGAGGCTATAGTTAAACTAAAAGATTCTCGATTGAAAAACAAGAAGTATTTTGATAAATCACATAGGTTAAGGCCAAAGCCGATTTATGTTAATGATTGGGTTTTACTGTATGATAGTACGTTTGATTCTCAGTATGATGCCCGTAGAAAACTAAAAAGATGTTGGTTTGGACCTTATGTGGTAGTCAAAACCTATGATAATGGAACGTATGCCTTACGCGAATTAGATGGCACGCCTCTTAAAAACTTAATTGCTGGCAAAAGAATTAAATTATTTAAACAAAGAGATGATGAAATGTATGAAGTAATGTTTGATGATGAGCATGATTAATTATGTATGAATGAATTTCTTTAGTGTGGGTTTCTTTTGCAGGAAAACCAAGAGAAGATTTGAATATGAAATTTAATAATTTTGCGTGTCTAGCTCTTGCTGGTTGAGTTCTAACAGGTCTTTGAAGAACAAATTAAGATGCATAAAGATGAGCAGATTGAAGATGGAGCAGATTGAAGATGAAGCAGATTGAAGATAAAATTGATTTTAGGTCGTATTTTTCTTTGTCTTAAAATTTTGTTTTACGTATTTTATTTGCATTCATATAAAACTAATTGATAAAATCTGGAATGAAGAATATTAATTTATAAAGGACTCTATTTAACCATATTAGGAAAATAGACATAATTTATATTTCTACATTTATAGATTAAGTGAGATTTGTTAAAAATAGAAGGATTTGTAGTTCATTTAGATAACGAAAGTAGTTGTATATATGTAAGAGCATATTGTTGCATGATACATGTCTGTGAAAACCTAGATCTTTCTTGTCCATGCAGCTAGATCCTTAGCTCGGATTAAGGGGTTAAGCCTTTCCCCTTTAAAACAAAAAAGTAGCGAAAAAAAAAAAAAAAGAATATTGACATGGAAGTTATACCTTCTTCTACCCCAAAAAGGTATTTACATTTATTATCGATATGAAGTTTACATCATATTTATATGAAGAGAACTAGTTGTGAAAAAACACATCTAGCGATTAAAATTGGGCATACAAGGCGGCTGTTTGTCCAAGTAGATTTAGTAGATTTCTTTGGCATGCTTGATTGCTCATATGTGAATGCATATATATGACGAAACCTGCATTTGAATGAATGAAAATGAATTTTGTTTTATACTAATCTTTACATAGTTTATAAATGGATAAAATGTAAACTAATGTTTGTTGACTGAAAAGGTTAATAGTTTACCTTTATACTTTAATATGTTTTCATTGCCAGATGTAATTGAAATAAACTTCATGTGCATGTTGAAAAGATTTAAAATTTGATAAGATTAAACATATTTAAAAAAAAAAAAAAAAATTTGATGCTGTTCTATGATTTAATTTCAGGATAATCATTGAAAATGCTGCTTCCCTAAATCTGCAAGTTGGCCCATCGGGACGATGTGCAGGTTTGGTGGCGGTGGATGTCGGGAAGATTTGCATCTTCCAATTGATGGCCCGAAAAATTAAAATATTTATTGGTGAATTCTAAACCTCTTTTTCACTGTTGAACAATTGTTCTGGATTGAATTAACTACTTTTGAAGTGTTTGCAGGTACAAGAAATGATGAAGAAAATATGTTCAAATTAGGGTTTATCCTAATTACTCAATTAATGAGTATTTCATATTTATACATGCTTGATTCATGGGTATTTAACCCTAGGGTTTTCTAAGTTCATATGATTTTATGTCAATTAGGTTCATCTGAAGGGTCTCAAAAGATTCTAATGGGTTCATGTTAGGGTTTACAAGGGATCAGAAAGATTTTAATGGGTTAACAATGATTTCCAAAGGGTTTAATAGGGTTTTGATGGGTTTTAAGTAGGTTTTCTAGGGTTTTAGAATGTTTCAAGGGTTAAAATAATTAATATTTAAGGAAATTAATCTATAACTAAACATTGGTTCAATAACAAAAATTAAAATATGGTTTAATTAATTATTTAATCATGTATGTGCATTTAATACTAAGGTTCTAATTAATTAAACCCTTAAACTAAGCTTAAATTAATTAATTTATTTAATTGAGAAATGTAGGCTAATTAGATTAAAATGATTAATTAAATGGATAAATAACTAGTGGACTATATGAGTGCTAGGGAAAAGAATGGCTTATATAAGTTGTGTAACTAAAGAGATTTAAGGAGTGGTCTCAATAGAAGATGCACTTAAAGTGAAAAAAGTGGGTTAAGAGAAAGAGTGGAGAGAATTAGTGAAGATGAAAAGAGAGGAGTAGAAATTAAGTGTAATTAAAGTAGAAAAGTTAAACTGGAAAGTGTGGTGGAAGTAAGGAGATTAAAGTATGGTTGTAGATTAAAAGTTAAAACTAAAAAGAGTGGTTTAGAAACGACTTGCATTTGTATTTAAATGAGTGTTGAGCTCAAGTTTCTCTTAATGTTTTTTAGCAGGTATTGTCTCCTGCTCTTTACTTTCTTCTGTTTTTTCTTCTTTCTCAATAGACCCTCCTTGTGCTCGGGATATTAAACCATCATGTACTGCTGTGTACGATGATCTTGATGTTGATTGTCCGGCTGGAAGCATGCCCATGCCTATTCCATGGCTTGGTCTGGGTCCCTGCAGCAGTGTGTGTGACGTGTGTGTGTATGTGTTATGTGTATGTGCGTGTATGTGTGATATGTATGTGTGTGTATGTGACGTGTGTGTGTGTGTGAAATATATATGTGATGTGTGTGATATGTGATGTGTGTGATATGTATGTGTGTGTATGTGACGTGTGTGTGTATGTGTTATGTGTATGTGCGTGTATGTGTGATGTGTGTGTGTGTGTGTGTTATGTGTGTATATGTGTGTATGTGATGTATGTGTGTGTGTGATATGTGTGTGTATGTGATGTGATGTATGTGTGTGTGTGAAGTGTATGTGTGTGTGAAGTGTGTGTATGTGATGTATGTGTGTGAAGTGTGTGTATGTGATGTATGTGCGTGTATGTGAAGTGTATGTGTGTGTATGTGATGTGTGTGATATGTATGTGTGTGTATGTGACGTGTGTGTGTATGTGTTATGTGTATGTGAAGTATACGTGTGTGTGTGTGAAATATATATGTGATGTGTGTGATATATATGTGTGTGTGTATGTGTTATGTGTATGTGCGTGTATGTGTGATGTGTGTGTGTGTGTGAGTGAGTTTCCCCCCCC
>CM035423.1:175380152-175449952 GCA_020310875.1 Ceratopteris richardii | reverse complement strand
GAGAGAGGAGAGAGAGAGAGAGAGAGAGAGAGAGAGAGAGAGAGATAAGAAGAGAGAGAGGAGAGAGGAGAGAGGAAGAGAAGGAGAGAGAGAGAGAGGAAGGAGAGAGAGAGAGAGGAAGAGAGAAAAGAGAAGGAGAGAAGAGAGAGAGGAAGGAGAGATGAGAGAGAGAGAGGAAAGAGAAAAAGAGAGGAGGAGAGAGAGAGAGAGAGAAGGAGAGAGAGAGAGGAGAGAGAGAGAAGAGAGAGAGAGAGAGAGAGAGAGTTATGCATGTCCGTGTGAATGTATATGCATGTATGTTATGTATGTGCATGTACATATACATGAGTGTATGCATGTTAGTATGAGGATAAATGTTTATGCATGTTAATTAGTATAAATGCATATGTGAGCATGAATGTATGTACGCATGATTGTATGCATGTTAGAATGTATGTAATTAATGCATGTATGCATGTGCATTAAAGCATGCGTATGAGTTTATGTATGCATATGCATGAAAATTAGGAAGATATGAAATGTGCATATGTGTAAGTGGAAAGTGTGTGCATGTTAGCATAAATACATATGTATGTTAGCATGTTATGTATGCATGAGAGAATGTATGTTTGCATGCATGAGCATGTGTATGCTTTAATGTATGTGACTAATGTTTTAAGTTTCTTAATGATTCTTGTATTATTACTAATATGTTAATGTTTTTTGCAGAAACATTGAAGATTACAATTAATTGAAGTGAAGACAATTGAAGTGAAGCGGTAGCTTAAAGATCCAATTAAACCTTATCTTCCCGATTTAGTCAAAATACCCATTTGTTTAGACATTTATCCAATTATCTAGACTTTACATTTGTATTAGCTTATTAATTCATTTAGTCAAACCAATTTAGCATCAGATTGTTTCCATTATTTTCTTTCATGTCTTCCGATTTAAACCATGAATTCGAGCAAAGTCGAATTGAAACTACAACCGAATCCATAGGATTAGTATCAGAAGAACGTATTAAAGATAATAGTACTAATGAAAACTCCATTATTCCAACTATTGAGAATGTCCCGTCAACTCTAGACAGACCAAAACCCTCTAGCTTACCTGATAGTTTAGTAGAAGAACCCATTATGGAAGTTTCAATCTCATATCAGGAAGCTGTTGCTATGTACGAGGCTGCCCGTCCTTACGGTCCATAGCTAGTTAAAACTATTTACTTTTGGTAAGAAAACTTTAGTTTCAGTCATAGAATTAGGTAATTTATATCGTTTTGTCATTAGATCCCTTAATTCCTTAAGCCTGAGTCCGCTACAGACACCCTGCGTGTGCCGAACGATTTAGGCGGATGACTTGATCCACCATCCGAGCATCTCTCACGACCCGACATTGGTGAACCCGACGTGAATCAGAAGGTTGCGTGTTCGATTCACGTCGGGTTCACCAATGTCAGGTCGTGAGAGATGCTCGGATGGTGGATCAAGTCATCCGCCTAAATCGTTCGGCACACGCAGGGTGTCTTTAGCGGACCCAGGCTTAAGGAATTAAGGGTTCTAATGACAAAACGATATAAATTACCTAATTCTATGACTGAAACTAAAGTTTTCTTACCAAAAGTAAATAGTTTTAACTAGCTATGGACCGTAAGGACGGGCAGCCTCGTACATAGCAACAGCTTCTTGATATGAGATTGAAACTTCCATAATGGGTTCTTCTACTAAACTATCAGGTAAGCTAGAGGGTTTTGGTCTGTCTAGAGTTGACGGGACATTCTCAATAGTTGGAATAATGGAGTTTTCATTAGTACTATTATCTTTAATACGTTCTTCTGATACTAATCCTATGGATTCGGTTGTAGTTTCAATTCGACTTTGCTCAAATTCATGGTTTAAATCGGAAGACATGAAAGAAAATAATGGAAACAATCTGATGCTAAATTGGTTTGACTAAATGAATTAATAAGCTAATACAAATGTAAAGTCTAGATAATTGGATAAATGTCTAAACAAATGGGTATTTTGACTAAATCGGAAGATAAGGTTTAATTGGATCTTTAAGCTACCGCTTCACTTCAATTGTCTTCACTTCAATTAATTGTAATCTTCAATGTTTCTGCAAAAAACATTAACATATTAGTAATAATACAAGAATCATTAAGAAACTTAAAACATTAGTCACATACATTAAAGCATACACATGCTCATGCATGCAAACATACATTCTCTCATGCATACATAACATGCTAACATACATATGTATTTATGCTAACATGCACACACTTCCCACTTACACATATGCACATTTCATATCTTCCTAATTTTCATGCATATGCATACATAAACTCATACGCATGCTTTAATGCACATGCATACATGCATTAATTACATACATTCTAACATGCATACAATCATGCGTACATACATTCATGCTCACATATGCATTTATACTAATTAACATGCATAAACATTTATCCTCATACTAACATGCATACACTCATGTATATGTACATGCACATACATAACATACATGCATATACATTCACACGGACATGCATAACTCTCTCTCTCTCTCTCTCTCCTTCTCTCTCTCTCTCTCTCTCTCTCTCTCTCCTCTCTTTTTCTCTTTCCTCTCTCTCTCTCTCCTTCCTCTCTCTCTCTCTCCTTCTCTTTTTCTCTTTCCTCTCTCTCTCTCTCTCCTTCCTCTCTCTCTCTCTCTCCTTCTCTTTCCTCTCTCTCTCTCTCTCTCTCTCTCTCTCTCTCTCTCTCTCTCTCTCTCTCTCTCTCTCTCTCTCTCTCTCTCTTTCTTCCCCGTTCTCTCTCTGCCTGCCTACCTCTCTCTCTCTCTCTCTGCGCCGTTCTTTCTCTGCCTGCCTACCTCTCTCTCTCTCTCTCTCTCTCTCTCTCTCTCTCTCTCTCTCTCTCTCTCTCTCTCTCTCTCTCTCTCTCTCTCTCTCTCTCTCTCTCTCTCTCTCTCTCTTTGCGCGCTGCTGCGCGCAGCGCCAAGGAGGGAGGGAGAGACTTTCTCTCACTCTCTCTCTATCTCTCTTTCCCTCTCTCTCTCCCTCTCTCTCTCCCTATCTCTCTCCCTATCTCTCTCTCTCTCTCTCTCTCTCTCTCTCTCTCTCTCTCTCTCTCTCTCTCTCTCTCTCTCTCTCTCTTTCTCTCTGCGCGCGCGCTGCGTCTGCAGCCGCCGTGGAGGGGAAGGGAGAGGCATGCGCGCTGCGTGCTACAGACAGAGGAGAGAGGGGGGGGAAACTCACTCACACACACACACATCACACATACACGCACATACACATAACACATACACACACACGTCACATACACACACATATATATCACACACATCACATATATATTTCACACACACACACACACATATACTTCACATACACATAACACATACACACACACGTCACATACACACACATACATATCACACACATCACATACACACACATACACTTCACATACATGCACATACATCACATACACACACTTCACACACATACATCACATACACACACTTCACACACACATACACTTCACACACACACATACATCACATCACATACACACACATATATCACACACACACATACATCACATACACACATATACACACATAACACACACACATACACTTCACACACACACATACACTTCACACACACACATACATCACATCACATACACACACATATATCACACACACACATACATCACATACACACATATACACACATAACACACACACACACATCACACATACACGCACATACACATAACACATACACACACACGTCACATACACACACATACATATCACACACATCACATATATATTTCACACACACACACACGTCACATACACACACATACATATCACACATACATGCACATACACATAACACATACACACACACACACGTCACACACACTGCTGCAGGGACCCAGACCAAGCCATGGAATAGGCATGGGCATGCTTCCAGCCGGACAATCAACATCAAGATCATCGTACACAGCAGTACATGATGGTTTAATATCCCGAGCACAAGGAGGGTCTATTGAGAAAGAAGAAAAAACAGAAGAAAGTAAAGAGCAGGAGACAGTACCTGCTAAAAAACATTAAGAGAAACTTGAGCTCAACACTCATTTAAATACAAACGCAAGTCGTTTCTAAACCACTCTTTTTAGTTTTAACTTTTAATCTACAACCACACTTTAATCTCCTTACTTCCACCACACTTTCCATTTTAACTTTTCTACTTTAATTACACTTAATTTCTACTCCTCTCTTTTCATCTTCACTAATTCTCTCCACTCTTTCTCTTAACCCACTTTTTTCACTTTAAGTGCATCTTCTATTGAGACCACTCCTTAAATCTCTTTAGTTACACAACTTATATAAGCCATTCTTTTCCCTAGCACTCATATAGTCCACTAGTTATTTATCCATTTAATTAATCATTTTAATCTAATTAGCCTACATTTCTCAATTAAATAAATTAATTAATTTAAGCTTACTTTAAGGGTTTAATTAATTAGAACCTTAGTATTAAATGCACATACATGATTAAATAATTAATTAAACCATATTTTAATTTTTGTTATTGAACCAATGTTTAGTTATAGATTAATTTCCTTAAATATTAATTATTTTAACCCTTGAAACATTCTAAAACCCTAGAAAACCTACTTAAAACCCATCAAAACCCTATTAAACCCTTTGGAAATCATTGTTAACCCATTAAAATCTTTCTGATCCCTTGTAAACCCTAACATGAACCCATTAGAATCTTTTGAGACCCTTCAGATGAACCTAATTGACATAAAATCATATGAACTTAGAAAACCCTAGGGTTAAATACCCATGAATCAAGCATGTATAAATATGAAATACTCATTAATTGAGTAATTAGGATAAACCCTAATTTGAACATATTTTCTTCATCATTTCTTGTACCTGCAAACACTTCAAAAGTAGTTAATTCAATCCAGAACAATTGTTCAACAGTGAAAAAGAGGTTTAGAATTCACCAATAAATATTTTAATTTTTCGGGCCATCAATTGGAAGATGCAAATCTTCCCGACAACGTCATTGGCCTCACAAGTAACCTCAAACAGCTGGATAAAACTATCCGGATCTTCGTCCAAAGTACCTGAGAACTTGGTGAAGTCCGCCAAGTGAACCGAAATCCGCTGGGCCATTTCGAACAGAGGTGTGATGTCGATATCACTTCGATCCCAGAAATTTAGTGCACACGGCCTTAGGATCCCTCCTTCAAACCTCCGCACTTGATTCGCGACTCTCCTACGGGAGTACACGTTTTTGGCCGATTTCTTCGAACCAATCGAGGTCCACTCACCTGGCGGTTCCCACCTTCTCCTTTCTCTTTCAAGGGCTCTTCTCTGAGCGCGTTCCTCTCTTTGAGTTTGTGTTGCTCCTGACGATGAGCTCCCCTCGCTCATGTACTAGATCTTGGGGTCCGCAAGCTCGGCCAACCTGTGGCGCTAGGCGAACCTATGGCACTCTCTTATAGAGACGTACCAAGCTATTCCCGGCAAACGCACCAAAACGTTGGCCCTCTTAGTCCAAGGGAAAATGCATACACACAATGATATTTTGCCCAACCCTTCTGTTACTAGGTCACTTTTGGTCCTCGTGAGTCCACAATTGCACGCCAATGTAACCTTGGAGAAGGTGGAAACATACGTGCACGGAGAAGCATCCAACCCTAGTGATCCCGTCTAACAACCTCTCTCTCTCTTTCACTCCTACACATACATATACCCTCATGTACGCATGTACTCATTTTCCTACCAACCCCCTTTCTCGGTTCCTTCCTCACTCATTCTCTTTCACGGCCCCACCTGCACCGTTACGCATTTACACACATAGATTCCTATACACCCCCATCCATAAACTCATTCTCACACTTACCCTCCTTCTCGCTTCCTCTTCTAGCTTCCCACACACCTAAAAACTCTCCTGTTTCCCTTTTTGCTCACTCTCTTCGTCACCTCCACCTTTCTCTTTCTTGACGACACTCACACCCGCTCATGCCCATGTACTCTCCTAGACTCTCTTATGCCTATACATGCTCGCTTATTCATACACATACGCTCATGCACAGGTATATTCAACCCCACACATATACTCACACACACATACATACTCCCTCACTCTCCTTCTTATGCGTGTGCCCAAGCACCCACACATCCACACAAACCCTCACACACACCTCCTCTCTTCTTTTCTCCCCTTTTTCCTTTTACCCCCTTTTTTCACAACCACACTTTCCATCTCGCTTTCCTTCTTTCTCTCATTCTCTCTCTTCCGTCCTCTACCTATATGAAATTGAAGAGTTTTTTTTTTCTCCAAATATTCTCGAAGATAGAATTCAAAGGCCAGCGAAGACACTCACTACAAAATTGATGCTCAGGTCCTCAACTACTATAGCAGCTATGCAAATATACTGACCCGAAATGATACAATTATTAACACCCAAGGACCCAGGATCGGCTTGTCACAAGTAATAATCATTGCCCCTTAAGGATCAGAATGAAATGGTAAAGTCGTGACACTGTGAAGAAGTCAAACTAAGGAAGATGGTACACGTAGAGTTTTCCAGAGTTCTTTTCATGGGCTTTGTGTGATGCTGTGTCTTTCTTATTTATGCAAGATAATGTCATTTCACAAGGACTCCATGATGGGAATGCATGTAATGCTATTGGGTTTATCCATTTGGGGTCGCCTAGATAGTTTCTTATTCCAATTATATGATCAGTGTGAAAAAACAACCATAGGATCCAATGCTTGCCGTCATTGGGGGGTTCATCGCCCTGCTCTAGAACACGAATCCATGCATCTAATAATCCCCATCACCAATGCTGTGATAAAAAAAATGTTTCTTTCATTTAACTTCCTAGTGTCTACCACATCCCAAGGTCACGAAAGCATACCAGCTCCATCCAAACCAGCATTAGCGTAAGCGACCAACTTCCAATTATTTATAGAACAAAATCACCACAGCAAGTAGATGTTCCTCGATTTCAGGAATATGGCACACAAACTCTCCCCTTTTTTAAGGTCTTCTTTGCGTGCTGCTTGGTATGTCCCAGAACTGCTGTTCACCTTGTCACAGAAGGTACATCTCCACTGACACATACTCGGTGCAATGCTGCTATAAAGATTGGAAAATGCACCATCGAGAAGGACTTTGCCCGATAGTATGAGGATTGGGAACTACGGCTCTCCCAAGACAGATTATTGCACCAAACCCCAGACTTGGGATATTAAGTGCCTTTCTTTCCTACAGAACCGTATGAGCTGTGAAAAGTACGGAAAAAAGCGGCCAACCAATTTGTTCAGTCATCTGAGACGCCATACTGCAACTCAGCCCCGTTCACAATCCTCTCCAAACCCCTTGAATGAGAAAAAAACGCCGTCCTCCTCTTGTGCTTTCCCCCGAATGTCCCCCTGGTCTGCAGGAACGAGCACGAGGAAAAGCCCAAACACCTCCCTTGCTTTTGTATCTCCCGAACACGCCCAAAAGAAGAAGCCAAAAAATGTCTCCTGCCCGAAAGGCCTGCTGCGCACCCTCGCCTTCTCCTCTCTGGATGCCCTCGTCACTGCACAAAAACCGAAGAGAGAGCGATCCCCTTTTTTTCTTCTTCCCTCTGTCGTTCCCCCCTGGACCTCTTCGTATATGGAGAAAAGACAAGCCCATGACGTACATGATTACATCCATAGTAAAGCCACAAATATTGAACTGTAGCATAGATCCAAATGGTTAGGTCCAGTATATTAGGTTTCAACATACTTCTCACTTTTCTTTTCTAGGAGCCAAAGAGAATTTACGTAATAGAACAACCTGTATGTTTTCCAAATAGCTGAGAAATGTAAATTAGTTCCAGCAAGCTTCATCTTCCAACGTGACCAAAACATTTATATGCCCGCTCGGCATCACCATAAATTTGACAGTTGTGTAGGAAAGTCATCCAAGCTATGCTGTCTGATGGAGATGGCATGGTCTTAACGAGACCTTTAGCCTCTTTTGGAAATCCAGCTTTAACAAGAAGGTCAAGCAAGCACGTGTAATGCTCCATCCATGAATCTGCGAAATGGCCTTGGAATGTTGATTCAAAATTTTTTAACCCTTCCTCAATCGAGCCCCATCGGCTACAGGCTGATAGTAAGCAAAGTACGGTTATACAATCTGGTTGAAATCCATCACATTGCATATCCTGAAAGCATTTCCAGGCCAGGCCATGATGACCATTCATAGCAAAGCTTGCAAACATTGAACTCCATATAACAAGGGTCCTCTTTGATGAATTGGCAAATACATTAGATGCATCTTCAATACTTCCATATTTCGAATACAGATCAACAAGGGCACCACCCAATAAAGTTTCTATTTCCAGACCCCTAGAAACTGCAGCACTGTGTATCAGCTTTGCATCTTCTATGCTTGCTAAACTAAAGCAAGCCTTCAAAACATTGGTATAAGTTATCTCATTAGGTTCCACATGCTCCTGCATGTGTTGAAAATGTTGGAGGGCCAGTGTGTCATTTCCAGAAGAGACATAAGCCCCAATCATTGCAGTCCATGTCACAACATCTTTTTGTAATATTTCAAACACCTTAGCAGCATCAAAAACACTCTTGCACTTGGCATACATGTCAAGGATTGCATTCCCCAGTTGCGATTTCACATCATACAAATGTTCAACAATAAAGACATGAATAATTCTTCCATCATCCAGTGCATCAAGTCCAGCACATGCTTTCAAGATACTCATCAGTGTGACAACATCTGGTATGATGTTCGAATCCTGCATAATTACAAATAAGTGAAACCCATCTTCGAAACAACCTTGACTGCAACACCCTGTGATCATTGCATTCCATATGGTCAGGATTGACTTGTCCTACACACAGTCAAACTCTTTCCATGCACCAACAAGGTCTCCACATTTTCCATACCCATCGATGATTGAGCTTTGCACAAACTCATCCTTATCGTATCCCATTTCCACTATGAAGGTATGGAGTTGCCTGCAGAGGGCATATGATTGTTGTGCCACTGAAGAAGCTTTTAAGGCACCTATGAAAGTCACTTTGTCTGGCGGTTCTCCATTTTGAAGCATACATTGAAAGATATGCATGGCCTTATCCCCATGACCATGTTGGGCATATCCAGCAATCATCGAATTCCATGTCACCAAAGACCGATGGACTATTCAGCCTTCCTTTCATTAGGTCTGGTATGCTTCCACATGCTTCTCATCAATTATCAAATTCATTCTCCAAGTACCTGAAATCAAACGTATTTCCTGCCAAATAGACCCACATTAGTGCATAAAAACCAACCATTTTTTGAGCTAACAGTATGTTATATGATTATGAGTGAAAATATAATATGATTGTGTATGTTTATGTATATTTGTGTATATGTGTGTTTTTTTTATAATTCAAGGGTTCAAAAGGTATTATTAAGTGAAGATTAAAGGCATCCAAGGTTGCATATCAGCTAAGAGAAGGTTCTTGTTGTATTGATTCAATATAACTTCACATATCTATAGATCTTCTTTAGAAAGTTGTATTGTATTGATACAACAAGAACCTTCTCTTAGCTGAGATGTTGGGCCTTGGCATCAATATAATAGCATCAAGAGGGATTTGTTGGGAGGAAAAAAAAAGATGCAAACAGGTAAAAAAAGATTTTACTTTTTATGATATAGTTCAGTATTTTTTCTAGCATATAATAATGAATGTGCATATGCATGTGTGTATGTATGCATGTACATATGCATGTGAGTTAGTATGCATATATGTGTGTATGTATGCATGTGAGTATATGTGTATGTGTGGCCATGTGTGTATGTATATGTGCAAATATCTATATGTTTATGTGCAAGTATCTATATGTATATGTATATGTGTATGTGTGCATGAAAGTATGTGTATGCATGTGTATGTATGTATGCATAAAAGTACATGTATGCAAGTGTGTATGTGTATGTGCGTGTATGTTATATGATTGCAAGTGAAAATCAAATATGATTGTGTATGGGCATGTGTGTGTATGATTGTGAATTAAAAACTATTGTAATTGTTGAAAAAGGTGTTATGTTCTTTTTGATAATTCAAGGGTTGAGAAGGTATCAATAAGTGAAGATCAATGGCATCTTGGACAATGTATATCAGCTAACAGAAGGTTTGTGTTGTATTAATACAATATAGATTCACATATTCATAGATCTTCTTTAGGAACTTGTATTGTATTGATACAACACAAACCTTATGTTAGCTGAGATATTGGCATCAAGACAATCACATCAAGAGGGACTTGTTGGGAGGAAAGGAATAGGCTTATTGAGATAATAGCATCAGGAGGGACTTGTTATGGCCAAGTTTTGATAGAAATCGACTTATGCACTCAAACTTTTGATACTTATGAAAAAAGAGATGTAAACAGGTCATGAAATTTTTTACTTTTGATTTTTTCAAGCACATAATAATGAATTTTTACTTTTTTTTTTATTTTTATCGGTTATCATTATCAATTGTTAACTGGAATCGTTTGAATCCTTAACTTTGCTTTTTTTTAGCCTCAAGTCAATTTATTGTGTGTATGTGCTTGTATTTATGTATATATATATATATACATATGCATGTGTGTGTGTATGCATATGTATGTATGTGTGTGTATGAATGCATGTAAGTATGTATGCACATTTGTGTATGCATGTGTATGCATGTGCATGTGCGTATATGCATATGTAGGTATGTGCATGTGTGTATATGCATATGTATGTATGTATGTGCATGTGTGTGTATACATGTGTCTATGTATGTATGCATATGTGTGTATGTATGCATGTAAGTGTATGTGTGTGTGTGTCTATGTGTGTGTGTGTGTCTATGTGTGTGTGTGTGTATGTGCAAGTATCTATATGTGTGTGTGTATATGTGCAATGTGTGTGTGTATATGTGCAAGTATCTATATGTGTGTGTGTATGATTTTGTGTGTACATGTGTACATGTTTGTGTGTGTCTATATGTGTGCATGTTTTTGTGTGTATGCATATGTGCGTATGACATGCACACACATATGCATATATGTACTTTCAAATTTGTAAAACAAAAACACTAATTTTACCTTTGAAGAAAAGTTTAGAGCTCTTTAGACTCTCAAACATGTGCGAAATGAGTTTTCGATAATAAACTTTCGATCGAAAATATTTCGATTGAAATTTTTTTCATCGAAAGAATTTTCGATCAAAAGCTTTTCGATCGAAAGAGTATCCCTGTTCGTTTTTTTTTTTTGGTGTTTATTCGGACAACCCCGAATAAAACGAACATATTCGGTATTTTTTTATTATTCGACCGAATAAATGCAACCTAGCTACATACTACAGATGATAAAGCTATTGGTTGAGGATTTTTGGACCTATTTGGACATTGTTTCCAACAATCCCCACTTCAATGTTATAATGGTACAAGGTTTAATAACCTGCAAAACTTCTTGTGACTTTGTTTGGACAATGTTTTGGTAAAACTATCTACAACATTTTCACTTGTAGGTATGTAGACTAGCTCAATGTGCTTCTTAGATACCTATTCCCGAATGTAGTGGTAATGAACCTCTAAATGCTTTGTCCTAGCATGATGAACAAGGTTCTTTGTAATAGCAATAACACTCTAACTATCTAAAAATATATGAATTAGAAGATGAATTTGAAAATCAAGATAACTCAGAATCTTTTGTAACCAAACTCATTTAAGTGTACCTATCAAGGAAGCCCTATACTCTACTTCAGTTGAAGATGTAGCAATTGTAGGTTGGTTGTTGGATAAGCAAGAGATAATACAATCTCCTAGAAAGAAACAATAATCATTTGCGCTTCTTCTTGAGTCTTTATCACCTACCCAATCAAAATCTTAAAACCCTTTAAGTAAGAAATGTGAAGCCTTTGGAAATATCATAGCATAATTGGAAGTGAGTCCCATGGAATATTTAAAAGTTCTCTTAATTAATTTCCACTAAATCTTGAGCTTATTGTGCATAAACCTAGATACTTGAGAAATTGCAAATCGAACGTCTGAATGTGTATTACATAGATATATCAATCTACCAACTCCTTGACTATATAATGTAGCATCAAATGGTTCTGAATCTACTTCTAACTATAATGACACATTGACATACATAGGTGTCTGCATAGGTTTGGAATATGTCACCTCAAACCTTTCCAATAATTTATCAATGTATTTCTGTTGTAACATGTAGATACACTCATCTTTGCACTTGAACTGAATCCCATTAGTGGTATGTATTGCATCAAACCAAAACTTGAGAGAAAGCCTTTTGGATGATAACATACTACACATCATCTCAACAAGTATCCTATTCTTTCTCTCTACAACATCATTCTATTATGGAGTGTAAGCAATAGTGAGTTGATGAGAGATACCTTTGTCCTCAAGAAAAGACTTAAAGTCTATTGATATGTACTCTCCTCCTCTATCACTTCTCAAAATTTGGATCTTTGACTGAATTTCATTTTGAACCATAGCTAAGAACTTCTTAAAAGTAGGAAAACTCTTAATTCACTTTAAGATCGTCAATCCACAAATATCTTAAGAAATCATCAATTGAAGTAACAAAGTATTGAATCCTTGAACAGAATCTATTCTCATTGAACCATTCACATCTGAATGTATGATCTGCAACTTCCTTCTGGCCATGATGTATCCATGCTTCTTGAAAGGTAGTTTGCGGATCTTTCCATCAAGACATCCTCCACATGACTCTACATCATCTGATCAAGCAAAAGTAGGAAAATGCTCCACCATACCTTGATCTTTGATATACTTGAGGGTTGTGTAACTGATATGACCAAATTTGGCATGCCATAACTTGTGATTCTATGTGACTTCTGTTACACTTATGTGTTCCTCGAGTAGCTTTGATGTGAACCTTTTCCCTATACATGGGCACTTTTTACTCTAGTGCTGGCTAGAGGTTTTTTCTCCATGTTACCACATACTTGATACTCTCATATGTGGTGGTACTTTGTACTTAGGGATATTATTCAACTCTTACTTTAGTTCAGTTCATCGATCAATAGAGAGAGCTATTCCAGCCATCGTCTTCTCCGTGTGTTTTGCTGCGTTTTTGCTCTTTGTGTGTGCTTCTCGTGTGTCTCTCGCACTTCTACACACACCCAACAGTGGTATCAGAGCAGGTTCATCTCCTTCTCAAGTTTCGGTTTTTCGTGTCGCGGCGCGCGCGCACTTTAACAGTGCAAATCGACTTCGAAGCATAGAACTGTGAATTTCAGCAGGCCGGAAACATTCCACCAGGTGTGCTGGGTTTTACCCCATTTCGAAGCCATTCATGCAGTCAGAATCGCCATCACAGTGACAGTTTGTGAGCTGAAATTTGAGCACTCATTTCAGCTTTCGTCGAAGTGAAGATTTTGTCACATTCTTGTTCCTTAGTGAAATGGCGGGCAGCAATGACTTGTTTGGCATGCTTCAAGGTGAAGATAAGCTTGATGGGACCAACTATTCGATGTGGTCTTACATGATGAAACATGTTCTTGTTGCAAAACAACTTTGGAACATAGTTTGCAGATGTAGATCGAAGACCGGCATGTGCTTCTACTTCACAGTCTACTGTCACAAATGGAGCTTCTTCTTCGAGTACAGTGGTTTCTCCTTCTCCACCTACACAGGAGCAGCTTAGATGGGATGGAAAAGATGCTCAAGCTCATGCTTTGATTGCGCTTTCAATGAAGCGTCATATAGTTCCACACATTCGGTCATGTTCTACATCGAGACAGGCATGGGACACTCTTGCTTCTTTGTATGCCGTGCGTAATGAAGCACGTGTTGCATACTTGAGGAAGCAACTTGAGGATGTATGTATGGATGAAAATGAGTCAGTGGATGTGTATGTGACACGCATCAAGGACTTGAAAGAGCAATTGGCAAACATAGATGAGATCATTCCGGATGCATCACTCATTTCTACATTGTTGAAAGGATTACCGGAATCTTTTCAAAGCTTTGCTACTACACTCCGTTTGGTTGCAAAAGGAAATCCTAATATGTATGCATTTGATGAGGTTGTGTCTCTTCTTTTGCAAGAAGAGCAATCTAGAGTGAATAGGAGTGGTTTGATTGAGGGAACGCAAGCACTTGCTATCTCACAAAAGGGGAAAAGCAAGTATGGTTCAGCTTTGGGTTCATCAAAACCAAAGCCTCAAGCTTCCTCTTCCACTCATTCCTCTAATGATGGTGATTTGCAAAAGAAGAAGAGATGCAAATATTGCCGGAAGGCTGGTCATACTATTGATGAGTGTAGAAAGCTTGCTAAACGCAATGAAAAGAAGAAGGAATCCGGCATGTCTATTGCTGAAAATTCAGCAAATGCAAAGAATGATGAAGCTAACATGGCTCAAGATTTTTGGGCATGTGTTGTTACATGTCATTATGATGCTTCTTTACATTCTAAATGTATGGTTGTGAGTGAGGCTGATTCGGATTGGTTCTTTGATAGTGGTGCTTCAAATCACATAACATCATGCAAAAGATTTTTTGCCTCTTTGAAAGATACACCTAAAGGAGGACATGTGGTGTGTGCAAACAATGCCTCTTATCCTATCATTGGAGTAGGAGAAATTGAGCTTACGGCTGCAAATGGAGGTGTGATTCTCTTAAAAAATGCATTGTATGTACCCGGTATCAAGAAGAACTTAATTTCAGTTCTGTTGATTGCCAAAGCTGGACTTCATGTACACTTTGTTGATGATAAGTGTATGGTTCATGATTTCAGCAATGGCGATGTTATTGTGATGTCCGGTACATTATGTAATGGTTTGTATCGCATGGATACATACAAGAGGGCTGCCTCGAATGCCTTAGTTGCTCATACTTCTTCCATGGCTGAAATGGAGCTTTGGCATGCTCGTTTTGGTCATTTAAACTTCAATAGTTTGCTCTACTTGCAAAAGAAGGACATGGTTATTGGCTTGCCTACACTTGAGTCCATTGAAAAGCATGCATGTGAAGGTTGCATTCTTGGAAAAATGCATCGTGCTTCTTTTCCAAAAGATAGTCACACACACACTACAAGAGAATTGCAACTTGTTCATAGTGATGTATGTGGTCCGGTCAAGACTCCATCTTTTGGGAAGCATGTATATTTTGTTACCTTCATTGATGATGCTACTCGCCATACATGGGTGTATCCTATGAAAGCAAAGAATGAGGTATTTTCTTGCTTCAAAGCATTTTTAGCTATGGCTGAAAATTTTTCTTCACAAAAGCTTTTGACTCTACGCACGGATCGTGGTGGTGAATACATGTCACATGAGTTTAATGCTTTTCTTCATGAAAGAGGTATTTCACACCAATGTACGGTGCCATATACACCTCAACAAAATGGTGTTGCCGAGCGTAAAAATAGAACTTTACTTGAAATGGCACAATGTATGGTTAAAGGAAAGCATCTTCCTCATAAGTTTTGGATGGAAGCGGTCATGTGTGCAAACTATGTGTTGAATCGCTGCCCTACAAAAGCATTGAGAGTCATCACTCCTTATGAGGCTTCGAATGGTCATAAGCCTATGGTTAGTCATATGCGTGTGTTTGGTTGTTTGGCATATGCTCTTCTGCCATCACAACAACGTCACAAACTTGATGACAAGGCAAAGAAATGTATATTTGTTGGTTATAGTGCTGAAAGTAAGGGATATCGGTTGTACCATCCATTGACGAACACAATTATTGTGAGTCGAGATGTGGTATTTGCTGAAAATTCAATTTCTCCTCTACTTGAATACAAAAAACTACCAACAGTTAGCTCACAAGATGTGTTCGATACACTCATGCCTTTGTTCCAAAATGGTGCGCTTGACTATGGCCATGTAGACCAGCCAACTGAGGTTCAAAGGGCTAAAAAATTGCAGCCAAATGGGGCTGAAAATGCAGAGAATCTCCAGCCAAACATGGCTGAAAAATTTCAGCCAAAAAGTGTCAAAACTGTTGGAAATTTCCAACCACATATGGCTGAACATTTGCGTCAAAATATGGCTGAAACTGAGCATGAAATTCAGCCCACGCATGATGTACATATTGAAGATGTATTACATAATGAACGCATGTCTATCAAGAGTGCACAATCTATGCCAAAGTGGCTGAAACAAACTTTGCAAGACAGCAAATTGAGTGCACCTTTACTTGGTAGAACAAGATCAAGCTCTCACCATGCATCAAGTAATTTTGTGGATTATTCTCTTATTGCTACAGCATGTAATGAAGAGCCACTTTCTTTTGAAGATGCATGTAATGAAGAGCCACTTTCTTTTGCATAGCAATGGATTCCATACATAGGAATGGTACTTGGGAGTTATGTGAATTGCCAAAAGGAAAGAATGCCATTGGTACAAAGTGGGTTTACAAGATTAAGAGAAAAATCTGATGGTAGCATTGATCGCTACAAAGCTAGATTGGTTGCCAAAGGATATGCGCAATAATATGGCATTGACTATGAGGAAACTTTTGCACCTACTTCACGCATGACTACCATTCGTACCGTGGTTGCATTGGCTGCCCATCAAGGTTGGAAAGTGCATCAATTGGACATAAAAACAGCCTTCTTGAATGGAGATTTGCAAGAAGAGGTCTATGTGAAGCAACCTCCTGGATTTTCTATGAAAGGGAAAGAGCATATGGTTTGTCGCTTGCATAAAGCCTTGTATGGTCTCAAGCAAGCTCCACGTGCATGGTATGACAAAATACATAAGCACTTGATTGCTCTTGGCTTCACATGTAGTCCGATTGAAAGCACACTCTATGTACGCAAAAATGGGGCTGATCTTATAGTGCTTGTTCTTTATGTCGATGACATACTCTTGACTGGGTCATGTGATGCAAAACTTGACATTCTTATGACTGATTTGCAGCATACTTTTGATGTCACTTATCTTGGTCTTTTGAGCTACTATCTTGGCATCCAGTTTGTATCCGTTGAGAGGGGAATTGTTATGCATCAAGCAAAGTATGTTGAAAAACTACTTCAGCGTTTTGATTTTGAGGATTGTAAGCCAGTTTCCACACCAGTTGAGACAGGATTCAGGTTCTCAATTGAGGATTCTAGTGATGCATTTGACACTTCTCTTTATCAGCAAGCTGTGGGATGTCTTATATATGCATGCAACACAAGGCCGGATATACAGTATGCAGTTTCCCAGTTGAGTCGATTCATGCATAGCCCTGGCACTAAGCATTGGCAAGCGGTGAAACGTGTGTTTAGATATCTTCGAGGCACTTTGAGCTTAGGTCTCTTTTATGGCAGAGATGTTCAGCCATGCTTGCATGCTTTTACAGATAGTGATTGGGCTGGTTGTTATGATACTCGCGTGTCCACTAGTGGTAATTGCTTTTTCCTTGGAGACTCATGCATATCTTGGTTGAGTAAGAAGCAACCTACAGTGGCGACATCGAGTTGTGAAGCTGAGTACAGGGCAGTTTTCACAGCGACAGTGGAGTGTATATGGCTGAGACGCCTATTGATGGATCTTTGCATGGAGATTGATGCTGCTATGCATATTCTCACAGATAGTCAGAGTGCTTTGGCTGTTGCACGAAACCCAGTGTTTCATGCACGGACCAAACATATTGAGGTGCATTATCACTATGTGAGAGAGCGCCTTCATGCAGGAGATATTGATTCGGTATATGTGCCTACACAAGATAATGTGGCAAACATATTCACCAAAGCTCTTCCACGGGAAAAGTTTGAAGCTTTTCGCAAAGCTTTAGGCTTGTTACCTTGTGGGGGCTGATCTGTCACTCCCTGTATGTGTTCACATCATTCGCTCCAGGGGGGTTTGTTATACTTATGTGTTCCTCGAGTAGCTTTGATGTGAACCTTTTCCCTATACATGGGCACTTTTTACTCTAGTGCTGGCTAGAGGTTTTTTCCCCATGTTACCACATACTTGATACTCTCATATGTGGTGGTACTTTGTACTTAGGGATATTATTCAGCTCTTACTTTAGTTCAGTTCATCGATCAATAGAGAGAGCTATTCCAGCCATCGTCTTCTCCGTGTGTCTTGCTGCGTTTGTGCTCTTTGTGTGTGCTTCCCGTGTGTCTCTCGCACTTCTACACACAGCCAACAACTTCCAAGGCTAGAAGCCCTTGGATTAGCATCCATGTGAGGTAGAGACACTGATTATTAGTGAGAGATAGGGAGAGAATAGACAAGATTTACAAAGTGTATGGCAAGCTAGGATGTTCACCTACACTATCTTATACTCCAATGTGAAATTACAATGTGTGAATATGATACGCACTGAGAAGATCTGAATCTTAGCATAAATAGGAACTAGATACAAGAAATTGTGTGCAAAGTGCCTAAGAGGTATGAAGAGTGTGTGTGTGTGTGTGCGAATATGGAGAATATGATCAGTTTAGAAGTATTTTACAACAAACAAATTTTGATTAACCTAAATAAAGAACTAGTGAACTAACAAGTAGGATAGAAAAAGGTTTGTTACTCAGAGGAACTCAGCAAGTAAGCTGATGGTTGGTTGATATGAACTCCTCCAGATAACTCCAAATGTAGAGCATACCTCCTCCAAGATCCGCCAAGGCATTTTCCATTGTGAGATCCCTCACCCTATCAAGGAAAGAATCAAAAGTTGAGTAGTGTTCCCTCGATTTATACATTCAATGATCTTTGTAATCCAATGAGATAAGCTAGAGAAGAAAGGATGTCCCATGAAGGGGATGACAAGTTTATTGACTTGCTTTGTATTTCCACCTAACTCTCTTGTACCTTTTGCCTTTGCTTAATTAAGTTCAAGCTTTTTGAGAAAAAAAGAAAGGATCAAAATTCAAGAAGATAAGACATGAGTTTGCTACACTACAGGTGTGAGCCCAACCAAGAGGCTTATTGTGGAGGAATGATACATCTCTCAAATTAACAAAAAAAGGAAAATTACATCATAGTTTATGTTATCAGGATCTTTCTCATGCGCACATAGAGGTTACGGATGTAGAACACACACAAAAATAGACATGCCAAGAGAGGAGACAAAATGAAGTATTGGGTGCAATCTTCCCCCATGCACTCTGTTTCGACAGTCCATAGAGTGCATGTATTTATAGGAATTTCTTATTATGTCAAAAATAGTGGTTACATGAGAGCAGCTCCGAAAAGCATCCGTGAAAGTAAAAGTAGGTCTCTTCCATCAAGAGTTTTTGCTCTTAATAACTTAAATCATGGTCTATAGTGATCCATATCCTAACCACTAATTTTACTAACTATTTTTAAAAATTAAACCCTCTACATGGGTTTATTTACAAACTACATAAAATATAAATCTAATTATTGATGTCCATCCTTTCACGCCTTTCACACTCCTCATGAGCATTTAGATGTTATACCAAAAACACATTAACACATTAATAAATTAACACTCCAACAATTCCTTATTCAACACATTCCATAATTCATACCATGCTGCTCAGTTGAAAAGAAATGGACCTCAGTTGAGAAAAGAATAAGAAACATGGATGGACATGTTGGAGATAGACGTCTGCGGAAGCACGCGAACAGCACAAGGAAGAAGAAGAAGCTTGGAGCACAAACACACAATACTGAATGTATTACTAGAGAATGTACAAAAGATCAGTAGCCCATTAGGGCAATAGGCGTGTATACAAGCCGGGGGAAAAAAACCTCCTAAAGAGGGAAAAAAGTGCCCCGGCGGTCCTAGAGTGTTCACACACATCACTACCTAAATATATCAACAAATCCCCCTTGGGAGTGATGCGGTGAACAAGGAGCTAGCACTCATGTATAAGGAAGTGCCAAGCTATGTGGAAATCACTCCACAAAAGGAAGTAAGCCCAAAGCTTTGCAAAAAGCTTCAAACTTCTCCCTAG
Organism: Ceratopteris richardii; assembly: GCA_020310875.1. Lineage (NCBI taxonomy): Eukaryota > Viridiplantae > Streptophyta > Polypodiopsida > Polypodiales > Pteridaceae > Ceratopteris > Ceratopteris richardii. Next base: position 175,429,988 of record CM035423.1, on the reverse strand, counting down.
GCAGAGCCTTCGTGAAAAGGTCTGCAATGTTCTCCTGTGTGGGCACATATGCCAAGCTGATCTCCCCAGCACAGAACCTCTCCCTGACATAGTGATAATGCACCTCAATGTGCTTAGTGCGAGCATGGAACACAGGGTTCCTCGCAACTGCCAATGCACTCTGACTGTCAGTGAAGATGGTGGTGGCAGAAGACTGGCCAACACCCAAATCCACCATAAGGCATCTGAGCCACACACACTCAACAGTCGCTGTGAAAGCTGCCCTATACTCAGCCTCACAACTAGAAGTGGCCACAGTAGACTGCTTCTTGCTCAACCAAGATATACATGAGCTACCAAGCATGAAGCAAAAACCACTGGTGGACACACGAGTGTCATAGCAACCAGCCCAATCTGAGTCAAAAAAAGCATGCAAATCTGGCGGTAGTGATCCCCCCTTGGGATAAAACAACCCAAGTAGCCGAGTACCACTCAAGTAGCGAAAGATGCGCTTAACCGCTTTCCAATGCGTGACTCCTGGGCAATGCATAAACCTGCTCATCTGTGAGACAACAAACTGAATATCTGGCTGAGTAATGCATAAGTAAATCAAGCATCCAACAGCCTGCTGATAGAGAACAACATCAAATGCATCTCTAGCATCATGAAGAATCAATCGTAAACCTGTCTCCATAGGAGTGGCAATAGGCTTACAGTCTTCAAGGCCAAAACGCTGCAATAATGTGTCAATATATTTCGTTTGACACAAAGCCATTCCACCATCAACGTGCATAAACTTAATGCCCAAATAGTGATGCAAATGCCCCAAATCAGACATCTCAAATGAGGCATGCAAATCAGCCTTACAATCAGCAATATGTATCTCAATCGGACCAGTGAGCAGCATGTCATCAACATAGACAACAATGATCAGAAGCACATCATTAGCACGTTTAACATATAAGGTGCTTTCAGTTGGACTGTTCTCAAAACCATGTGCAATCAGATAGGCATGTATCTTCTCATACCAAGCACGTGGTGCTTGCTTTAAACCATATAATGCCTTCTTTAACCTGCAAACCTGGTTTTCATGCCCTTTCTGCACAAAGCCACGGGGCTGAAAAACATACACTTCTTCATGCAAGTCACCATTCAGAAATGCTGTTTTAATGTTCAACTGATGTACATTCCAACCATGATGGGCTGCAAGTGCACAAATGCTCCGAACAGTAGTCATACGGCATGTAGGTGAAAAGGTCTCATCAAAATCAATGCCTCTTTCCTGTGCATAACCCTTTGCAACAAGCCTAGCCTTATACCTGTCAACTGTACCATCAGGTTTACGCTTCAGCTTGTATACCCACTTAGTGCCAATGGCCTTCTTGCCAGGAGGCAAGTCACATAAAGACCATGTACCATTCTTCATTATAGCATCATATTCAGATTGCATAGCAGCCATACAATTTTCTGAATTTTATGCTTCATCAAAAGAAACAGGCTCATTCTCATCACAAAGACTAGATGCAGCCATAGCGTAGCAATCTGATGCAAAGGAGGCACTATGAGAGCCTGAACGAGTACGATATGACAAAGGTGCATCTAATTTGATGTCACGCAAAGTCTACACCAGCCATTTTGGCATAGTTTTTGCCTGCTCAATATCAGCTCTCTCATCAACAAGTGCATCATGTAAATCTGCATCAGAAATGGAATGATCTACATCATCATATGAAACCTCCAAAGGCTGAGAAGTTGCCTCATTAGGACCAGCACTAGCCTGTCCACCTGTAAAAAGAGGCATCAAAGTATCATACATGTCTTTGGAGCTAACAGATGTCTCAGTACATGAAAGCAATGGCTGAATAGCATCTTCCACAAAGACAACATCACGGCTAACCAGAATGCGTTTAGTCTGTGGATGATACAGACGATAGCCTTTACTTTCAGAACTGTACCCAACAAAAATACATTTTACTGCCTTATCATTCAATTTTCTGCGATGTTGTTCAGGCACTAACGCATATGCCAAACAACCAAAAACACGCAGATGAGCAACAGATGGCTTGCGATCATGCCAAGCCTCATATGGAATGATAGACTGCAATGCTTTAGTGGGACACTTGTTCAGTACATATGCTGCACACATGACAACCTCAAGCCAGAAACTATGTGGTAAAGCCTGACTTTTGACCATGCACCTCGCCATCTCCATGAGTGACCTTTTCTTTCGTTCAGCAACTCCATTCTGTTGAGGTGTATACGACACTGTACACTGGTGTTTTATCCCACGTTCAGCCAGAAATGCATTAAAATCTGAAGACATATATTCCCCCCCTCGATCAGAACGGAGGGTGCCCATTTTACATGCTGACAGATTTTCAGCCAAAACCAAAAACTGTTTGAAGCACATGAACACTTCAACCTTTGCTTTGAGTGGATATACCCATGCATGCCTGGAAAAATCATCAATGAAAGTCACGAAGTAAAGGTAATTTCCAAAAGAGGGTGTCTGCATAGGACCACAGACATCACTATGTACAAGCTGCAATTTCTGCGTAGCCCGAACTGAACCATCTTTTGGAAAGGAAGAACGCTGCATTTTGCCCAAAATACAGCCTTCACAAACATGTTTTCCAGGTGCCTCAAGTTTGGGCAAAGAGGACACCATTTCAGATTTCTGCAGGCGTAACAAACTAGCAAAATTCAGATGACCAAAGCGTGCATGCCAAAGCTTTGCATCTGACATAGCCTGAGAATCATGAACTGCACATGCCGAATCATTCACAGATCTTTCATAGTCTATGAGCTTATACAGCCCACGACGTAAAATGCCAGAAGCAATAATCACATCGCCATTTGAGAGATCATGGACTGTACACCTGTCATCAACGAATTTCACAACCAAGCCAATCTTGGCTAATGCAGAAACTGATAACAGGTTCTTTTTGATCCCTGGCACAAATAAAGCATCTGACAAAGTGAAAGAACTACCATCAGCAGTAGTCAGAATGATCTTATCAACTCCCATAACAGGATAAGAGGAGTTATTGGCGCATGTGACAGTATTCCCTGTAGGGGCAGGCTCGAGTGAAGAGAAGAAACTGCGCTGCAAGGTAATATGTTTGGTCGCCCCACTGTCAAAGTACCAAACATCTGAGTCTACTGCAGACATGCACTGATCATGAGAAGATGGGTCAAAACTACAGACAGTAGTAAACGCCCATTCTTCTTCCTGCACAAGATTTGCAGACTCTGTTTTTGGTGTAGAGGCCTCTGCAACAACCATTCCAGCCTCTTTCTTCTTTGCCTCTTTAGCAGCCAGTTTTGGACAGTTCTTTATAATATGATCATTTCCTTTACCGTACTTGCAGAACAATTTCTGCTTTTCTAATTTCTTCTCATCTTTATCCTGGTTCTTCGATTGTGCAGCATTTGCAGATTTCTGCTTACTAGTAGAAGAGCTCCATTTTCCTTTGCCCTTCTGACTAGCCAGGAAAGCTTGATCTGCAACACGCATAATGGACCTGTTCTGCCTAGACTGATCTTCCTGCAACACAACAGAGACTAATTCCTCAAATGACAAGGCATTCGGATTGCCTTTCATCATCAACCGAAGAGTAGAGGCAAAACTCTGATATGAATCAAGAAGACCATTCAGAATGGTCTGCACAAGTGAGCTATCTGGTATAACCTCATCAACAGAAATCAATTGTTCCTTCAGGTCTTTGATCTTTGTAAGAAAACTGTCCATAGAATCACCTTCATTCATGTGCTCACTCTCCAACTATTTTCGGAGGTAAGCAACACGGGCCTCATTCCTAGCCTGGTACAAAGTGGTAAGTGTATCCCAAGCATCCTTTGCTGTTCTGCAAGAGCGAATGTGAGGAATAATGGCATGTTTGATAGACAAAGCTATCAATGCATGTGCCTGGGCATCTCTACCATCCCAACGAATCTGCTCTGCAGTAGGTGCAACAGAAACAGCAGCATCAACAGGAATCTGCGGAATATCATCTTCGACACCATCTTCATCAGCTCCAACACCTGTATTTGCAGTACCTGTCGTTACAGGTGTAACAGGACGTCTTTCAACACCCTGCACAATGTTCCATAATCCTTTTGCAACCAGTACATGTTGCATCATATAAGCCCATAATGGGTAGTTGGTACCATCCAACTTATCCTCAACAGCCAACATACGAAATATATCACTGCTTTCACCCATGGCCGATGACTAAAATACCTTGATGCAGAAAATTGACTGTATCTCAAAAAGTTGAACAGAATTGCCCAGACGAGTTCTGCTAGACCTGTGGCAGACTTTGAGACGCTTAAACTGGTGAACAGAAACTGGTATATACCTTTGGCACAAAAGGATGAAATAGCCTGCACAAGCACTGCGATAGTGCGTTCGGAGGCCGAAACGAGCTCAGATCGCGATTTCGGCACCACAGAGCGAAGCCGTTTTGATCTCGGAAACACCCTGAGTATGCTCACCAAATTTCGTGCGAATCTGAGACTGCAAATCGAGGAGTGTCGACGGCGCCCTAGAAGAAGCGACGACCTGCTCTGATACCAATTGTTGGAGATAGACGTCTGCGGAAGCACGTGAACAACACAAGGAAGAAGAAGAAGCTTGGAGCACAAACACACAATACTGAATGTATTACTAGAGAATGTACAAAAGATCAGTAGCCCATTAGGGCAATAGGCGTATATACAAGCCGGGGGAAAAAAACCTCCTAAAGAGGGAAAAAAGTGCCCCGGCGGTCCTAGAGTGTTCACACACATCACTACCTAAATATATCAACAGAACAGTCACATGTTTCATCACTAAACGAAAATGAGCATGTTCCATGTAAAAACACATGCATGGAAATGCTCATGGAGGAATTACATTAATGTGTTTGTGTATGATATGCAAAAATTAAGTGGTCATAATGGGGTGTTAATTGTGTTTTATGTATCCATTGACATTCTTCAATAGAGTGATTTTTGTACTTAACTAAATATCGATGATATTGAGTACCTGTGCATGTAGTAGTAGCATCATGATCAAGTATTTTCTCAGGAACCAAGATTTCAGATTGTTCTTCAATTAAAGGAGGGTCATCAAGAAGTGGAGTGAGTGGTAAAGTTCCTTTAAATGGTTTAAGTAAACTAATATGAAAAGAGTTATGTATATTCCAATGTGATGGTATATCTAATCTAAACGAATTATCATTAATGTTTTGTATAATGTGAAATGGTCCATAATAGCGTGGTGGAAGTTTAATTTTAGGACGTTGCAAAATATTTTTGAGACGTAGTTTAATGATACACAACGATACAAGATCATTTTCGTTGAATTCCTTTGCTAATCATTTTGTAGTGATATTACATGTATATCGCTCCTGACTTTTTTGAATGTGCTCGTGAACATCATGAAGTATACAAATGTGATCTTCAGCACTAGAATCAGCCATCGGAATGTCAGTTTGGGTGAGTGGCATGGGAGTGGGAAGGTTTTTACCATAAATAATTTCAAAAGGTGCTCGACCAGTAGTGGTGTGTGTGGTGTTATTGTAAGCAAATTGAAGCAATGGCAACTTTTCATCCTAGTTAGTGGGACTATCTAATGAATAACAACGCAATAGATCAAGAATAGTACTATTTGTAGCCTCACTTTGTCCATTAGTTTCAGGATGGAATGTAGAGCTAATATCTATTTTAGAACCAAAATGCTGAAATAAGGCAACCCAAAAATGATTGCGGAAATGAACATCACCATCAGATAACATTACTTTAGGAAATCCATGATGTGGGAAAATGCATTTAATGAATAATTTTTTGCAGCTTGAGGTGTAGAAAAAGCTTTTCTACATGGAATGAAATATGCATATTTACTAAACCTATCAACTATTGTCCAAATCATATCATTATGTGATGAAGTAAGAGGAAAATCTATGATAAAATCCATATAGATTTCTTCCCATGATTCGTTCGGAATGGGAAGTGGCATTAATAATCCAAACGGTTTACCATGATGATGTTTTACACATTGACATACAATGCATTGAGAAACATAATTTGTAATATCTTTTTCCATGTGGGGCCAAAAGAAGAATTCTTCGTAGGCAAAAATGGTGCTCTCTATGCCTCTATGACCCATGTAAGATGGTTCATGCATTTCTTTGATGACAAAATCTTTAAAAGCTTGGGTTATGCATAATCTATGTTGAAAATAAAGAAAACCATTATGAAATGTATAATGTTCATCACATAAAGATGCACCATTGTTGAAGTCATGCCATGCACATGAGAAATACAAATCAGATGCATAAGTGGAAACCATTTCTTGAAAAGAATGAATTTGGATGGTAGAAATATCATGCAAAACACAGAATGTGAAGGAAAATGGCCAAGAGCATCAGCTACAACATTAGCTTTACCAGGCTGATATTGGATCATGGGTTGGAAATTTTGAATGAATGAAGCCCATTTAAGATGCCAATCAGAGATTAAGGGCTGATTTAATAAATGCTTAATAGCATGTTGATCGATTTTGATTAAGACATCAGAGCCCATAAGATAGTGTTTCCGAATTCGCAAAGCATGCACAACTGATAACAATTCTTTATCATATGTACTATAATTCTTTTCTAAGGGCTTAATCTTCCTACTATCAAATGCAATAGGATGATCATTTTGCATTAAAACAACACCTATTCTTGAACCACTAGCATCAGTAACAACATGAAAGGGTTCTAAAAAATCAGTTAATTGTAAAATAGGTGCATGTGCAAAGTTAAAGGTATGTGTATGGTAGTCAATGTGTAGGTTATAATGATGACGAAAAGGCATACCTAGTATAACATTGTAAGATTGAAAAGGGGCAATTAAAAATGTTCGTGAATCAACATATGGGCCTATGCTAATCGTAACGCTTGAACTTCTTGTGTTGCATTATAACGATTACCTTGAAATGTAGCTTTTACTTTATATAAGGAAGGAAACTTTTTTAATTTAAGTTCTTGTACTAACAAATGTAAAATAAAATCATGTGAACTACCATCGTCATGTAAAACTTTAACGAGTTTGTTATTTATAGTACCTTGCATGCAAAGTAGAGAATGAAGAGAGATATCATTACCCAAGGTACTTAAGTCCTTCTCCAATGATTCCTTTGTCCAAATAGGAGGAATTTCTTCATTATGGGCCTCCATGTTATGCAATTGAGCTGCAATTGGTTTCATATGAAGAGGTCGCAATCAACACTTCGTTTTTGTATGTCCAGGTTTATCGCAATTCCAGCAGGTGATTCATGGTCGCTTATGTTGGGCATTCATCGCTGAAATTTGTAGGGTAGGTGGTTTGGTAGGTTGGAGAGATGAAGCAACAGGTGTAGTGTAGTAGTTGGATTGTGGTGGACGAGGGAAACTATAGTAAGATGGGGCATTAAAATACATTTCATAGGAAGATTTGGTTTAGCATAAAGTGGTCATTGACGTGGTTGTTGTAGACGGATTGACTGGGTCATGGACTGGAATTCTTTCTCTGCATCATACGCAAAAGATATAGCCTCGTTGAGGGTTGTAGATGGTAGGGTGTGAAGCTTAGCTTGGATTCCCACCTCCAAACCATCTTCGTATTTCTGTTGCAAGCTATCCTCCGATACATCTCCAAGCATTCGAACCAATAGTAAATTTTGCCAGATTCGCTCCGTGTAGGTAGTGACCGTATCACCCTCCTTCCATGTAAGGGTCGTCCATACATGTCAAACATGTAAATGGTATTGAGGAGGAAGAAAAGAATCCTTCACTTTATCTTGGAAAGCCTTCCATGTTGATGGATGCTTTGTACTGTGCCGCAAGACATTCCACAAGAGTTTAGCTTTTCCTACTAAATAGTTAGTGGCAAATTTGACTTTTTCACTTTCCACATATGTTTTATGAGTATAAAAATTGTCAAACTATGACAACCATGAAAGAATTAAACGGCCATCCTTATGGCCATCAAACCATAGAAAATGTAGCTTCCAAGCATTCACACCTATTCTAAGTTCCTTAAAGTTTTCTGCTTCTATATGATGTCTGGAATGGATGAGAACTTGTTATTTACAAGCACATATTCTAGTATGCAGTACTCTTACATCAAATGTTTGTGCTAGACAAGAGAATGCCTTTCAAATGTTTGAACATAAACATGGATCTGGTTGCAATCCTTCCTCCTGCATTGTGTAAAAGACTTGCAAAGCATCATTGATCCTCCCATGGTTAACATACCCGGCAATCATTGATGACCACACTATGATTTGATGTGATAGTGATGCCTTAAATACACTACAAGAGTCATCAAGCATCCCACGTGATAAATATACATTGATGAGAGGATAAACTCTTTCAACATCCCACTTTTTATCACACTCTATAGATAAAGAATAAACTAATTGGGCAAGTTCAAGATCTTGCAAAACGGAGCAATAGTGCAAAAGATTTACAAACAAAACCGTCCAATTTTTCACTGGTGGTTATTGCATATTCTAAATCAATTAACCACCCTGGTTTATAAAACCATTTCCTAAGGGAATTCAATACAGTAAAATTGCCATCCTCATGCATATGAAACTTGACATAGGACTCCACAAGCAAGGTATTTTAATGGAAGCCATAATTTAAACCATCAGTCTCCATAAGAGTATAGAAAAGTCTCACCACATCCAAATCAAATCCTTCAATGGAAGTGGCTTTCACGTGAGGACTAACCACAACCTCATCTACATTAATGCCTTCATGAAGCATGCATGAGAAAAGTTCAAGGACCTTTGAAGACTCCCCTTGAATTCCATAGCCAAACATCAGTGCAGTATAAGCCCCTCTGTCACAAGGTAACAGATTATTGACCACTCTATTTGCCATATCTTACCTACCACACTTTGCATACAACTGAATGAGGTTTCAAGCTAAATTGCCCTCTATGTTTAGTTGACTTTCTATTACATACATTTGTATAATTTTACCATACTTTAGAGCTTCTTCACATGAGATAGCATGAAGCATGCTAGCAAAAGAACATTTCCCAATCTCCAAGCCTTCTTGTTGCTGCATTTGGCAGAAAAGTGCACGAGTGTGATAAAAATCCACAACATGGATATCCATTAAGCATCACTCTCCAAATGACAATATCCCCATAGTTTTTCTTTGCTTAAATAATTCAAGTGCATCATCGAGTCTAGAACATTTAATATACATGCTAGTCAAAGCACTTACAGTGAATGGATTGCTTTCTGAAATACACTCAATAGACATTATATGGATAATCTTCCCTTGTTGTATGGAATCTACATATGAAGATGTCTGCAATAAAATTATGAATGTCACATTGTCAAGGAGAAAAACTTCAATTTTCATTTGATTAAACATTTGTAATGTCTTAGAGATGAGACCATGTTGTTTTAAACCCTCCAACATTATATTCCATGCCAGTGCATCTTTGTGCAATGATGAATTGAAAATGTTAAATGCATCATTAGTACTATTATAGTTGAGATACATGTTTAGGATGCCATTGAGAAGAAAACTCTAAAAAGAAATCCCACTTTAAAGAATCTGGAAATGAATACACTTACCTAGTGCTAAAACACCTTCATTTGTACAAGCATGAAGTGCTGCTACAAAGATATGTCCATCTAGCTCGCTGTCAAATTTCACAAATGTATTAGACAAATTAAGTGTGTTCTCATACAAACCATGTCTAGAATGTGTCAAAATGATTGCCTTGCATTCAAAGAAGTTTGGATCTTGCAGTTTAGAGAAGACCTAAAAAGCTTGTGACAAGGCCCCACATGCTGCAAAACAAGGGATGAGGTAGTTGTATTTGTCACGAATATTTTTGAGTGAGAGTCGTTATTCTTCATGCACAGAGTTACGATCACAAACCGATGCCTTTTGTATCCTCGGGTATACAGTAACCAATTCACTTTATCAACAGCTATTCTAGACATGAGAAAGGCGAACAATTCAATAGGCAAACATAGAGAAAACACGACCTCAATCAGAGCTCTAGTTCCACCTTTGATGGCACCTTGATCGCACCTTTGCTTGCCTAGGAATTGAAGTCTTCATCATGGCCTTTAGTAGGGCAAAAGTAGAGATCTAATCCAAGCATCATTTTATCCTACCCGTCAAATTTAGGCACTCGTTTTGATTCATGAACAAACATACATATTGTTCTTTTAATTCTCAATGCATCTCACAACCTTCCAAATTGCATGTTACTGACATAAGAAGCTACATTGAGATCTACCCTTCCCGTTAGCTTTAGGTGAAAGTCGACATTGTGAATATATAGAACCCAAAGGCGGGCTACATAAGGTAAAACTGGAGAAGATAGTGCCCTAAACCCAAACAAAATCACAAGTTTCTATCTGCTCAAATTCTATCACATTGTATTTGAAGTGCTCAAAGAAATTATTCACCCCAGCATGTATGCTAAGGGGCATCCATCATGGTTGGAAGGGGTGGAGAATAACCTTGGTCCCCCACCCAAGAGGCAAAAGCCAAAACCACCTAGGCCAGCACGCTAGAACATCCAAAACAAAACTAATTTGTAAATCTATTCATAATTTTAATGAGAAAACGTGAGGTTCCTTTTCGTTTTCTATCGATATGAAAGTCTCAAAAATTTTGAACATCTCATTATAAAGTATGCATATTTGCTCAAAAGATTGAGAGCCCATTTATAGATATAGGAATAAAATCTGGAAATGGCCCCCGCCGCTCACTTATTGAATTCAATCAACCTTGACCTTTCATCCCCTTTTCACGTGTAGCAGTGCCTAACTTCGATAATATTCCAACCATAAATATCTTTGTGATGAACAGATGTACACCCCCATATCAATTTTGTGCCCTTCCATGCTCATACAAGTAATCAACGGCTCAAATATTGATAGAAGGCAAACATTCGCTCGAAGCCCCGAGCTCAGATGTTGATAGAAGGCAAACATTCACTAGAGGCCCCGAACATAAGTGCACGATTTAGGGCGAACTTTCCACATACATTTCTTCATAAAAATAGTACATTAGGCTAGTTTTTCAGCTTTAAAACCATAGAAAAATCGTTTTTTTTTTTCCTCTAAATTGCAATTGGGCTAACAGTCAGCCTTAAATTTTTCCCTGATCAAGAGGTTAGCACGATCTGGTGCTTATAGTGCCAGGGAAGTGAAATCATATGTTTAAGCGAGGTTTCATTTTCTATCTCTTCTCCGTAGCTTTCTATGTTCAAGACGTAACTAAAGAAATTGATCGCAATGCAGCCCATGTGTTGTCTTCTTATAACTCCGCACTCTGTTCTTGTATTCCATATTTAAACCATAATATATTCATTTCTTTCTTCATTGCTGGTCTACTTCTCTATGTAACATTTGGACACGTTTCATCTTTGTTTCAAAGACTATAAACTAGAGAATATTCGTTAGGCAATATGGGCACAAAACTGTCAAGTTAGGAAGTCTTTTTCCTTTTTTTTATTGTTGCGGCATAATCATTCTTGCCAAATCTTACTTTCTTGTGAATCTGAATCCACTAACCCGTGGCTGAGTATGGAAGAACCACATCGGCTCCGTACAATTTTGTACTGACCTATACAATTTTGGCACGCTTGGTGGAACCAAGGGCTTGGTGATTGTGATCACTTAGAAGTGCTTAACTCGTATATGACCAGAAACTCCTCTTGCCATACTTCTCTTAGCCCACTAGGAGCACCTAGTGGGGTGTTCAACCACAATATAATCATTTGTAACAAGTCCAAAGAGAACCAACAACCCATAGTAGAGTCTAAAACAACACAAGGCCATTTAGCATCACTCTTGTCTTGTATTAATATTAACTTCCCCATATTTAAGGGAGTCTGGATAAAAGGCCCCAACAATCACGTGAGACCTTTTCTCACTCTGTGAAAGAGTCTCTTGGAAGGATGAAGTAATGCCTTCATGGCTTTATTTCCATCAACCATGGATGGGCTGGCTGACAAGTGGTTCAATCAATTCGAAGAAGACCACTTCAAAACTTGGCAGACAATGAAAGATGAGTTCTCTTCTACCTTCAGACTAGGGAACTCAAGTGAGCAAGTTCTTGATGAGCTAGAGAACCCCACTTAAGAAAGGGTGAGCCATTTCCAAAGTTAATGATGAGAACTAAACCTCTGGTGGCAAAGTTTCAAGCTACTCTTGATGACTTCCCCATCAAGAAGTGGCTTGAGAAGGTACTTCCTCTCAGCACAAGGTATAAAGTCTATGACTTGTTGGTACCAAGCACCCCACTAGAAGACTTTTTCATGGCTACGAGGATTGAGTAGGCATGTGTGCACTTCAATGATTCTACACCTCATAGCAAGCGGTGGAAGGATACTCCAATGCAACAATGGTTTGCGATTGCCAAAGAAGACATTGTTGGCAAGCTCAGTCAAGAGATCAAAGAGCTCAAGGAACCAGAGAAAAAGGCTAGCCTTTACAATCTATCAACAATAGGCGCACTCCTAGGTAGAATGCCCTAATAAGGTAATCTGCAAGTTTTATGGTAAGTGGGGGGCACAAGGCTCATGGATGTTATTATTTAAAGGGAATGACAAAGTTGCAACCACCTGCATATTAGAAGCAATAGGCGATGATATCTTAGCCCTTGGTTCTTATGGCTGAGCCAATGGCGACAACACTAGGACCTGCTCTCGATAATGCTCTTTGCATTCAATCATTCAATCTCCTGCTAACTTCGACATGCAAAGTGGTCCCAATGATTAGCTTTTTCATTTAGGAATCATCCATGATGCATCATAATGTGTTAGAGGGAGGAGGAGGAGGAGGAAGAGAAGAGCCATAAGAAAACAATAAAACATGCCTTCAGGAAGGCCAAACATGAAATGGAGGATGCAGCGGCCCCAAAGCGCAAAGTAAGTGTACCTAGGACTTCTCTTTTGTTGAGCCAAATTATGAAGAATATGTACTAGTAGGTGAGTCTGTATGACCTATTGCATATGGATACTCGATTTCAAAGCAAGATGGAATTGATTGTATATGGATCCATCTTGCCCCTTTTATAATGCAGGCCCCTTTCACCGACTATTACAGTCCTCAGGTAGCAGTGAAGATAATCACGCAAGAAATTATTAGAGTCATCATAGATGGCAGATTAGGTATCAATCTGATGCTTGAGCCAATGATGGAGCTCCGACCACCTTGAGAAGCACAATTCACAATAACCATGGTAGATTAGAGTAGGACCAAGCTTGTCAGAATCATCGACTCAGGGTTGAATTGATAGTACATGGATCTGAGTTCATCTTGGACCTTGTGGTACTATTACTTTTTTTTTGCATCTAGAGGATTTCCCTTAATTTTGGGATGGCCTTGGCTGAGACGCATGAAGATCATCCATGACTGGGGGCATAACTTTATGTGGGTACACAAATGGGACATGTTGAAGCGATTGTAGATGGAGTGCGACTAGATCAAGGTAGAATGACCATTGCTACTTTGTTAGTAGACACAGGTGAGAACCTGACTCTTTGGGATTACATAGCATATTCGAAGATGAAGATTTGTTAAAATGGATGGGAGTGGAATCTCCATCATGTTACACAATAACCTATGATGGCCATGGGACAAATGATAGGAAGGGCTCCCAGGTAGAGGTCTCTGGACTAGGAAAATTCAGAAGGAATAAATGCAGCAATCAAGAGAACCCAACTCCAAGGAAACACAAGGGTACTATATTGCCTTGGAATGATGAAAGAAAAGTGTTGCTTCCTATAGAGAAAATACCCCCAAGGTGGTTGCAAAAGAAAACTTAGGACTCTGAGATCAATGAAACTTGTGCCTACACCAACACCCAGTTCAGGGAGAAAGAAAAAAATGATAGAAACATTGAAGGTACAGAGATGAATCCATTAGTTCAAGAAATAAATTTAGGGGAATTTGGAGAGGATAAACCTATCCTATTGGCATCTTGGTTATGGTAGGAGCCCATCCTTCTACATAAGGTAACTTCTTTCCTACAAAGTTTCAAAGATGTCTCACATAGAAATATAGGGATCTAGTAGGCATTTCCACCACATTAAGAATCTATACCATTACCTTGGTTCTGGATGCAAAACCAATTCAAGGAAGGATTTATCACCTCAACCCAAGATATGCTGAAATACTAAGATAAAAATTGATAAAATGGAAGTAGCAGGGATCATCGTTCCTATCGACCATTCTGATTGGTTTTCTGATTTCTTCGAAGAGGCAATAAAAAAAAATCAAGGTGTGCATAGATTTTTGGACCGTCAACAAGGTCACAATCCCTGATGGTTTCCCCACAAAACAAGTGGTTGAAGTCGTGGTTGAACACTATATATAGTTTCGTGGATGGTTGTAGTGGTTTCATGGATGGTTGTAGTGGACACAATTAAATCACCATCCATCACAAGGATAGGCCAAAGACAACATTTGTAAGCCCTTGGGTTTTGGACTATCGAATGCCTCGACAACCTTCAACTGGACAATCTCGATCATTTTTGGAAGTGTGCTCCTTGAGTCCCTTTGAATATTTATGGACGACTTCTCCAAATTTTTGGGGATCGGCAAGAGTAGCCCAGTCGAGAGCTTTCATGAGCATCTAGCCCACCTCAATCTCATTTTTTACAAGTTTCGAGAGACTAACTTAAATTTAAACCCTCACGAGTGTCACTTCCTAGTAACAAAAGGCACCATTTTGGGGCATGTAGTTTCTCCAACATTAGGAAGTCCAGTAACACAAGGCACCATTTTGAGGCATGTAGTTTCTCCACATTAGGTAATGGCAATAATGAAGATGCCATGACCCATTTGTAGGAAGGAAGTCCAGGCATTCCTAGGGCACATAGGGTATCACAAAAGGTTCATTCACATGTATGTAGACATCGTGAAGCCCCTATCTAGACTTATAGGCATGACCATTCCATTTCAGTGATCAGAAACAAAAGAGCAATCCTTATTGGAGCTCAAGTCATTATTACCCAAGCACACATACTAACAATGCTTGATTGGAACTACCTTTTCCACATTCACATAGGTGCTAACCTTAGGGCAGTTGGGGCAATCCTAGGAAAAATGTAGAGTGAAGATGTGGATCATCCGATATACTATGCCAGTTGCCTATATGCAAAGCTGAGTAGATTTACAACACCATAGAGATGAAGTCTTTGGCTATTAACTTTGTACTACAAAAAATTTTACGTTATTTGCTTAGTATCAAGTTCATAATCATTATTGACCACTAGTCCCTAAAGTATTTACTCAACAAGTCCGAAGTTATTGGATGCATATGGAGATGGCTTTGCCCTTTTAAAAATTATATTTTGAGATAATGATATGATCGGGATGGCATCATGTATTGGTCAATCGCATGTCTTGAAGCACTTCCCAAGTAACACGAAAGCACATAACATTTGACAATTTTCAAGATGTCTCGTTGTATAAAGTTCATAGTTCTCCTAACTAGTACTAAGAGATGCACAACCTACTCACGAAGGGTGCCTTTCCACCAAAGCTTACACCCTTGAAGAAGATATGGTTACTGATCAAGTGTAGAAGCCACAAATACATTGTGGGAATCGTATATAAGAAAGGGCATGATGGAACACTCCTTTGATGCTTATTTCCTCAAGAAATTGTAGCAATGCTTCAACACATGAAGGTGATGGAGCTAGGCATCCTCTAGGTCACATCATGGCTCATAAGATTCTCAATTGTGGCCTTTAGTGGTTAGTGCTTTTTACGGAGGCAAATGACTAGACAAAAAAGTGAGATGCCTATCAACATTATGGTACTCATCCTTCTCTGATGCACAATAATACCCTCACTATTTCCTCCAGTTGGAAGCCATTTTAGCAATTCGGCATTGACTTTGTTGGGCGGATCTACCTTGTGGCATGCCCAAGGTAGGAAAAGTATTTGCTAATCACTATGGACTACACGAGCCAATGGGCTGAGGTTGAGGCCACCAAAGATTTTTTGGCATCTATTGTGACTCAATTCCTATTCTAATTCATTGTGACATGATTCGGCTACCCCATTGAAATCACCTCATAGAAGGGCACACATTCTGTTAATACTAACCTCCATGATCTCCTCACCAAGTATAAAATACTACACAAGAAGTCTTGTGCCTACTATGCTCATGTTAATGGATAGGCAAAGAGCACAAAAAAACATTGGTTTGCCTACTATGAAAGGAATGTTACTTAAGTCTGAAAACTTGGGGAACAACCTATCTCGGCACTGTATGTGCTTATCGAGTAGTACATAAGACAATAATGCAACATTCACCTTTCCAGTTGGTTTATGGACTTACACCTCTAGCCCCTTTAGATTTCTTAAGATGATCTGATCGTATTAGGTACCAAAACATCCAAGGCACTCAAGATGACATGACCTCCTTAGCTTCCTGGATGGTCACTCTAAACAGGTTAGAAGAAAACCATGAAGAACCTCACATTATAATAGAATCTACCTAGGGCAAGTGAAAGGCATGGCATGATAGAATCCTATGGTCCTCTAAGGTTCAATTTGGTTCATTGGTACTGCTCTATAATCTAGTGTCCACTCAAGCACATACAAGAGAAAGGAAAATTTACCCTTATATGGGAGGGACAATACTAAGTAATCACTTTACTGAGTGAATGAGAAGCCTACATAGCTATGTTGAAGAATGAGCCTTTACCCTTAGTGAATGCATCTAGAATCAAATTGTATCACACGTAGAAAAAAATCAGCAACACCTTGTACATAGCTCATGTTTGATATTTTGTAAAACACCTATGTTTGATGTGGAATAAGATCCCCCTTGAACTCCCTTTGTTGAATACTTGGTGTCGATAGGACCCTTCATCACCTTTCTTTTTTTATCCCTCAACCTTATTTTGTCCTCTTTAGGGATGGAGAGACCTTTGGTGGTGGGCATTGTACAACTCATGATGTGTCTTGGATCTAAGGTGCTTGAAATTTGGTGAATACGTAAAGTTACAATCCTATTCAATGTTCTTTGGTCCAATGTCCTCCAATTTGATATCCTTGAGCTAGCTCAGTGGCCAAGCAATCCGGAGTCTCATGGTACCTATCAGTTTTGGAAGCTCAGTTTTTTGGCTCTTTGTTCCGAGGATAAGCACAAACCGATCCTCCTCAATTGCCTATTCCTCTTTTAAAGTGTTAAAAATCCCAATTCACTTCTGCAATGTCTGACAACATCATTTGCAATAATTGCACTTGTCCTTCATGCTTCTAACAATCCTCTCTTCATCAACAACACCTTATTTGAAGGACGAACTAGAATTACATCGTAATAAATGTATTATAGTATGGAGCAAGGGAAAAAGATCTTGAAATGCCTCGGCAGGCAATGAAGATCCTCAAGCTATATAAGGACCTTGAGAGCAATCTGTAGTTAAAAAAAAAAGAGGCATCCATACAAGAGAATGCATATAGGATATATGCAAAGATAGTGTCAAGGGAGCACTAGATTGTGCTCTCTGACTACAATAGACAAGATTATGGAAATGTACTTCTGATTCCAAGATCACCCATGAAGGGGAAACAATACAAGAATATGTAACTAATAAGCGAAGTCCCACAACCCAAGACTTATAGGTAAGGATAACTCGACTAGAGATTAAACACAAGATCCCACAACCCGGGAATATCGTAAGTATGGAACAAGATATCATGATTACAAGAACTCCCTTCTGAGAGACGGACTAGATACAAGAAAGAACTTGACAAGATCTCATACTATGAGATTACAAGAGGACAAGGCTAGATGTCTAGGATACAATAATAGACAAGACTAGAACAAGGAACAAGACAAGAACTAAAATTGGAACTTCGAGAGAACTTACTTGGTGGTCACAACTCCTTGAGCTCCCAAGACTGGTATTGGCAAGACTTAGAATCAATGTGGCCAACCCCTCCTTATATAGGTTTTTCAAGGGAGGTTTATGTTGATATGTGAAACATCACAAGAAATGAATTAATGTGACACTAGACAACCTCTATGGTCACCATTAACTCATTGCCACTCCAAACTTTGAGAAATGATAGCCAAAACTAAGAACTTTACTTCTTCATAACTTTCTAGTCACTAAAATAACATACCTTCACTCTTTTACTTTTTTCTCCTAGCAAAAATACTATTTCTCCAAGACCTTTTGGTATATTAAAATAAAGGAGTATAGCTTTTCAACAAGCTATTATTTGCAAGAAACGGATCTCTAGAACTCAAGTTATGGCCTTCACAAGATGACTATGGGCCATGGTAAGTGTGAGTTTGTGACAGTGGAAGACAAAGGAGGATCAGTGATGAGGGAGAAGGTTGTAAGGCAAATCTAACTGCCAAAATTGGAAATTTTACCTATTATAGTAAGAGCGCCTATCTAAAAATGGAAATTCGATGCCAAGCATTGAACTGCAACGAGAATTCGATGCCAAGCATCAACTTGAGGTGTTTTTAGCCACTTTTCAGTAGGGATTTGATGCCAAGCATCGATCACTTCCCACATAAAACCTCAACCTTTCCGATGCCAAAACAATATATGATTTCATGCACACTTCAAACATCACTTATCAACTGGAATTCGATGCCACGCATCGACTTTATGCATAAACTCGATGCCAGGCATCGAGTTGCTCCACAGAGCTCATCATTTCAAGGAGATTTAACAGTAGATAAAAGTCAGATATGAAAACAAGGACTTATCACTTAGATTCGATGTTAGGCATCGACTTGCTTGGGAAACTTCAACTTTTGAAATCATTACTTAGAAAATAAACTCTGGAGATGGAGAAGGAAAGCTTATACTCATAAGTTCAATCAACTCTTTCCATAACTATGAAACCTCAGAAATGCACAAGTACTTTCTCATGCAGAGAAGCCCGACTATTCTCAGTCATACAAAAAATGAGCTTTTCCACTCTAACTACTTCTCTTCCACATCGCGTGAGTTGATACAAAACTAACTTATATAGTTTTTCTCAATCTCGTGACTTTTAAAAAAACTTCTAGAACTAAAGTGAACTAACTTTACAAATATAATACACTTATGAATTTGTCCCTTCACATAGGCATGTGGTTTTCTTCTAAAGCTTTGACCTTCAAATATATGTCCCATTAGTGATTGTTTTTCCAACAGCTCTCCCTCAATCACTAATTGACATTCTCTATTTCTTCATATCATCTTCATTTCTTTTACTCCTGCCATGCTTTTGAATCTGCTGGTCTTCACACCATCCAAGCTCTTTGCCATTATGTCTGCTATCTGATCTTTTGTAGAAATGTACTCCACTTCAATTTCTTTCTCCATTACCTTTTCTCTCAAGAAATGATAATGTATCTCTATATGTTTTGTTCTTGCATGAAATACTGGATTTGCTGGAAGATAAAGTGAACTCATATTATCTCCATGTATTGTAGGTATACCTTGATCAATGCCCAAGCTTTTGAACAATGTCTGCATCCATATGACCTCCTTAGCTGCTTCCACAAGTCCTTTGTACTCAGCTTGAGTTGATGATAATGCTATTGTATGTTGTTTCTTTGAACAGAAACTTACAAGCTTATCACCAATGTATATCATGTAGCCATGAGTTGATCTTTTGTCATCCTAGTTACCTGCCCAGTCTGAGTCACTATAAGCTCTCAACTTCAAATCTGATGTAAAAGGATAATACAATCCTTCCTTTATAGTTCCTTTGATATATCTGAGAACTCTTTGACCTTTAATCCAATGTGGGTCCTTTGGACAATGCATGAATTGTGATAGAACTCCCACTGCATAACTAAGATCAGGTGTTGTTAGTTTAGCATAAATCAAACTACCCATAAGAGATTGATACTTCCTCATATCGTTGTATTCTACACCATCATATTTACTAAGCTTGTGATTAACTTCAAGTGAAGTTGAAGCTTCTCTACATATTTCCATATCAAGCTTCTTCAATAGATTCAGAAGATACCTTTCTTGTGATGCATATATGCCATGATATGTATAAGTGACTTCCATACCAAGAAATTATGATAACTTTCCTAGATCACTAATCTTGAATTCTTTTTCATGTAATTTCTTTACCTCCTTGATTCCTTCATCTGAAGTACCTGTGATTATAATGCCATCTACATAAATAAAAATGTAGATTGTACCTTCCTTTGATCTTTTGATGAGTAGACTTGGATATGTTTTTGAACTTTGATATCCAATATCATTGAGATACTTCACCAGTCTATATATAGTTCCATACTCTTGGAGCTTGCTTCAATCCATAGAGTGCTCTTCTCAACCTGCAAACAAAATTTGGATACCTAGAATCTATAAACCCTTGAGATTGTTCCATGTATACCTCATCTGATATGTGTCCATTCAAAAATGCATTCTTTATATCCGGTTGACTTAGAGTCCATCCTTTTGAAGCTGCAATAACAATGATTGTCCTTATAATTGACATCTTAGCTACAGGAATGAATGTTTCATCATAATCTATGCCATAAGTTTGGGCATAGCCTTTCACCACTAGTCTAGCTTTGTATCTGGCTATACTTCCATCTGCAAGATTCTTCACTTTATAAACCCATTTATTTCCAATAACCTTCTTACCATTTGGTTTAGGAACAAGTTCCCATGTCTTGTTCTCCTCTAGTGCATTGAACTCTTCCTTCATTGCTACTTCCCACTGCTTCTTACTTTTGCTTCATCATAGTTTTGAGGCTCTTCATCATCTTTGACCTTATATGCATAGTTCTTCTGAGTTATGTAAGAAGTATCATAAGAATACCTTTCTGGTTGTCTTCTTGTCCTAGTTGACCTTCTTGGTTCACATTCTTCATCAGTGTCTGGATACACTTCTTCATCAAATATAAGAGTTACTTCATTTCTTCTTGTTAATCCACTTTTAGATGTACTTCCTTGCATATAGTCTTCATCTCTATTCACCTGCACAATTGATTTTCCTTTCTCACATCTTCTTACCTCTTTTTCGAATTCTTCAGCTGCATGACTTTGATCTGATACCAACTTTTTTGTTCATCAAATGTAACATCTCTAGAAACAAGAAATTGTTTGGTTATAGGATTCCACAACCTGTAACCCATCTGCTTTTCATCATAACCAATGAACACATATTTTTCTGCCTTTGGTTCAAGTTTATGTCTAAGCTGTGATGCCACATAAGCATATGCAATTGATCCAAACACTTTACAATGATCTAGTGTTGGTTTCTTACTCCACCAAGCTTCATATGGAGTCATTCCATTTAGAGCTACACATGGTAATCTATTCACAAGATATGTAGCTATATTTACAGCCTCTGCCCAAAGATAATTTGGACAATTCTTCTCCTTCATCAGAGCTCTAGCAAACTCAAGAAAAGTTATGTTTCTCCTTTTTGCTACACCATTTTGTTGTGGTGTATACCTACAGGTTATTTCTCTCTTAATACCTACATTCCAAATATAATCATTGAGCTCTTGGGAGAAGTATTCTCCCCCTCCATCAGACCTTAGTCTTTTAAGCTTTTGACCTGTGACTCTCTCTGCATATGCATGAAAATTCTTGAAAGCTCCAAACACTTTTGATTTGTCCTTCAAAACATATTTATCCATCTTGTAGCATCATCAATGAAAAGAACATAATACCTTGAGCCACTGATAGATCCTTCTTTTGTTGGTCCCCATACATTTGTATGAATGAGCTCTAGTAATCCATCATGTTTGAATCCTTTCTTCTGAAATGGTAACCTATGTGCTTTTCCCATATGTTGACTCTGCACATTTGGTAATCCTAGTACAGGCTGATTTGCAACCATAGCTTTAATTCCTCTTTCATTGAAGTGACCTAATCTCTTATGCCATAGATCAAGTTCTGTAATCACTCCTTCACCATGTGCGAGCAAAGCTTGACCAATGTTTCCTTGCACTCTTAAAGTAAAGATTCTACCTTCTTTCTTACCACATACAATTTGATTATATCCATTCTCTGGATCTTCAACAAATACTCCCTCATTTGTAAACCTGACTTGAAAACCTTTTTCAACTATTTGTCCCACACTAATCAAGTTTTTAGGTATTGTGGGAATATACAAAACATAGGTTAGAAAATCTGATCCACTCTTGCATTTGACTTTTACAATTGAATGTAGACTATGTCTTGTATTATCACCTGTCTGAACTGTGTGCCAATTCTGACATAAGTTCTATGTTTCCTGACAAATGATTAGGACATCCACAGTCAATATAAAATACCTTTAGATCTTCTTTATCTGATGTGCTGATTGAGTTCATCATCAATGATGTATGACTTTCATTTTGTGTGTCATTTGCATAGTTGTAGTAGGTGGTGTTGTTGGATTGATTATGTCCCCAACTTCTTGCTCCACCTCTACCATAGCCTCCTCTTTGACTTTGTCTACCTCTTTGAAAATTACTTTGATATCTTCCACCTCTGCCTTTGCTATTGTTGTTTTGATTTTGGTTTGATCCTTGTTGATTGTGCCAGCAGTCATGAGCCAAATGATTGCTCAATCGACAGATCCAGCAAGCCTATTCTGATTACCTCTTCCTCTTCCAAAGCCTATTGGTCTTCGTCTGCCTGTGCCTCTACCTCTTGCATAATAAACTTGAGAACTTGATTCTTCTTCATCCTTTGCTTTACCTTTATCTCCTTTCTTCTTGTTCTTCATGTACATTGCAAAACTTTCTCCTTTATCTCCATCTCCCTTCAAGTCTTGCTCAAATGTGAGCATCAACCAAGCAACTGATTCAAATCTGGAACAAAATGATTCAAAGAAAGTTCTATTGACAAGACAAAAGGTTTCCACCTTTCATCTCCTCTCAAACCTGCAAGCAGTTGAGCAATCAATTTGTGATCTTCAACATCCTCATCTATGGATCCAAGACTATCTGCTAGATCTTTCATCTTAGTGACATAATCACTAATACTTTGACTTAGCTTCTTCTTGAATGTTGTAAACTCTGACCATAGACTTGCTTTCCTTGCTTTGGTAGTACTTTGGAAATGATATTCCAATGCATTCCATATATCTTCAGATGATTCCAATCCTCTGATGTGGGGTAGCAAATGATCTGCGATTGTATTGTAGATGTAAGCTTTTGCACTTACATCCTTCTTCTACCAATGCTTTAAAACATCTAGTTCTTCCTTCTTTGGTCAACTTTCATCTTAAAATATTGGCTTCTCTTCTTCACCTATTACATATACCATGAGATCCTTACTCATAAGTAAGGCTTCCATTCTCATTACCCATGCGTAATTATCTCTCTCCAATTTGTCAATGGAGATATGATCTGCCATAATCTTTTCCTTCTGCTGCAACGTGTGAGCTAAAAGGATAAAGCATAATACCTTTTGGAGTTCTTTGTGTATGAATATACTTTTGAAGTAACCTTTTGATGCCTTTTGCCTTTGAATGCTTGAGCTTTCAAACTTTAATGAAAAACTTTTCAAAAACTTCTCGTACCTTTGACACCTTCTGCTCTCGAGAACCTTTCTGCTCTCATACCACTTGTTGATGTGTGAAACATCACAAGAAATGAATTAATGTGACACTAGACAACCTCTATGGTCACCATTAACTCATTGCCACTCCAAACTTTGAGAATGATAGCCAAAACCAAGAACTTCACTTCTTCATAACTTTCTAGTCACTAAAATGACATACCTTCACTCTTTTCCTTATTTCTCCTAGCACAAATATTATTTCTCCAGGATTTTTGTTAGATTAAAATAGAGGAGTACAGCTTTCCAACAAGCTATTATTTCCAAGAAAGGGATCTCTAGAACTCAAGTTATGGCCTTCACAATATGACTATGTCGAACTCCCCAAAATTGGAAATTTTACCTATTATAGTAAGAGCGCCTATCTAAAAACGGAAATTCAATGCTGGACATTGACTTGAGGTGTTTTTTGCCACTTTTCAGTAGGGATTTGATGCCAGGCATCGACTTCCCGCATAAAACCTCAACCTTTCATATGCCAAAACAATATATGATTTCATGCACACTTCAAACATCACTTATCAACTGGAATTCGATGATAGGCATCGACTTTATGCATAAACTCAATACCAGGCATCGAGTTGCTCCACAAAACTAATCTTTTCAATGAGATTTAGCAGTAGATAGTTTATCGGGTTGCTCAAACCAATCATTTTGATGATAGTTTATGGTGCACCAGACATACTATTCTAGGACTTGTTTCACCCATTTTGTTTTTCCATCAGTCTGTGGATGATTAGTTGTAGATAATTTAACTTGAACACCAAGGAGCTTGCAGAGACTGTTCGAGAAGCTGAATATGAACTATGGACCTCGATCATTGACAATGTCATCAGGTAGTCCGTGAAGCCTAAATATGTATCTGAGAAAAAGTCTTGTAGTGGTTGCACCTCTGATTGTCTTCGTAGTTGGAATGAAGTGTGCCATCTTTGTAAATCTATCCACTATAACAAGAATGACATCATACTTATCTGTCTTTGGTAGATATGTGATAAAATCCATAGATAATGAAGCCCATGGCAATAGGTAAAGGTTTCAAGAGGCCATGAGGTTTATGTCACACTACCTTCGATCTATTGCAAGTGTCATAGATTCGGAGATATTCTTTGACTTCCTTCCACATTTGAGGCCACCAAAAATCCTTTGATATGAGTTCTCTTGTTTTATTTACTCCAAAATGTCCTACTGCAAGGTTGTCATGACGTGTGTTTGAAGTACTTGGATCTTGGGCTTTCCTGGAGGAACATACAATAGGTTCTTATAGAATAGTAACCCATCCTTTTCCTAAAATCGTTACTTCTTGGACGTTTCCTTCTTGAGTTTTCTGCTTAACATTACAAAACAATTCATCTTGTGGTAGATTCTCACGGATCAAATGATTCGAGGCTGAATCTCCATGATGGCTTGCAGAGATAGCTGCTAACTGGAGATGCCCAAGCTTGAGAAATACACTCTCTTGTTGATCAAAGGCCTAACCATGGTGCATCACCATTGAATTACTTTAGATATTTGCATTCTTCTTTCAAAAACATCTTCAAAGCCTTTGTATTGATTGGGTAGCTGCATTGGATCATCTTTCTTGGATGCTTGAGCTGGTATGGCATAGATCATATAAGTTGGTTCCTTCCTTACTGCATGTATAAAGGCCTTGGCTCCGACGGTTGATTTTATTCTCGATATCTCAACGGTTGATTTTATTCTTTTCCCAATTAATGTTTGGATTATGTTTCTTTAACCAGGGCATTCCAATGATAACTAGATGTACTCGACTCGATATTACATTGAAACATATGTGGGATTCATGGTCACCAAGGTGTACTCTTAATGGTGTCGTTTCCATGGTTATATTCCCATATGCTAGAGCTTGTCCATCTACTACTTCAGCTACTACTGGTTTGTTATTCTGAAGTACAGGAATTCCATGTTTCTTAACCAATCCTTCATCGATAAAACATGAGGAGGCTCCTGAATCTACTAGGGCTGTAAGGGAAAGGGTCTTCCTGGGCATGATTAGCTTGACATGTGCAAGACCTGTTTCTATGGGTGTAGCTGGAATTATGAGGCCCTTTCTTATATCATGGTCCGGTTGTACGGTCTCTTTTACAATTGGACTTCCTCATTTCCCTCCTCTACAAGGGTGGTTGTGACTCTAGAGTTTGTTCTCTTATTGGGAGAATTAATTGCAATATGCCCAGGGTTTCCACAATAGAGGCATAACTTGTTATCTCTTCTTCTTTGTTTCTCTTGTGGTGTTAGAGGGTGGAACCTAGTTACATCTATTTCCATAGGTTCAGGCATAGACTCATCTTTAGGCTTTCTCCAAGGCGTACGACTAAGGTGGTAACCAAGGCATCGAGATTTGCATACCTTGTCACTCGAGTCATCGAAGTCACTGTTGGATCTATTGGCTATGCACGAGGAAGGACCTCAACGATCAAGGAAAATAGAGGTTCTCGGTACTTCCCGGGAGGTCACCCATCCCAGTACTGTTCCCCCCAAAGCTCGCTTAACCATGGCAATCTTTTGCCACTAAGCTACACTCATGTGGTGTCTGAAGAAGGGGAAAGACTAAGGTTATTATTACCTTGAACATGTTTTCATCCCTCAAAGCTTCATTCTTTGCTTTCAAAGCTTGTTTTTGAAGCATTTTTGGGGTGTCTTTTGGAGCCATTTTGGAGTACTTTCGCATAGAGTTCTCTTCACACAGGTCCAAGAACATCAAGAAGAGTGTTCTTTGTACTTCTTCGGTAATAAATATCAATCTTTGGGGCTGTGTTTTCATCCACACTCGTAAAACTACAGGTTTCTCAAAAGGATTTTTCATTTTTGGTGGGACCAGCCACTGCAAATTTATGTAGGTTTTTTGAGCCTAGAACATCATACTTGAGAGACACTTGGAGGTGTTGTTGGCTAGTTTTTGGGCTATGCATTTAGCCTTTTTTTAGTGTCATTTTACTACATATATTGAGCACATACACACCATGTACGCTTTTGTGGATACCGCTTATGTACGTCCATGTGGTCATTCATATAGCGGTTATAGTTTTTTGCATAAAGCCTTTTACGTTTGACAAAGAGGGTCGTGGTGAGGTTTTCTTAACTGGGAGACACCCAGATGTTGGGGTCTCTTCAGTGATGCAGGTGGAAGACTTACCTAGCCTCGCCATAGGAGATGTATGATAGTTACTCGATAAGCCTAGTTGGCTTCTATTGGGTAATTGATTATATGCAGTGTAGTCAGTGATTCACTATGTAGATAAACATGTCAATACTTGCAATTTATGATATTTAGACACTGGTCATATGCTCATTTTGTAGAGGATACTTTGGCAAAATTTTTCCTGATTTTTGATTTAGTCAACTATACAGTGGTCGATTTACTCCTTGATACACTTATTCATGGCATCAGAGGTCTTAGGCACATCAGGTGGATCAGGGTCTAGTGCTAGTGTTCCGAGGAGGAGCCATAACTTACAAGGCAAAGACCATTCTGAGATCCGAAAATTTGATGGCAAACTTTGCTCTATGGAAGAATCAGATTAAAGATGTGCTAATTCAAAGGAGGCAATGGAAGCTAATAAATGGGATTTCAAAGAAGCCTGTGACATGGATGAAAATGATTGGGATGAGTTAGATGAAATGGCCAGGTCTACCATTTGCTTGCACCTGGCAGATAATGTTTACTTTACAATATTTTATGCAATACATATGAAAAAGAGACGGCATCAAATAAAGTGTATTTGATGAGAAAATTATATGAACTTCGTATGAAGGACACAGATAGTGTTTCTGCTCATCAAAATGAGTTTGATGCTATATTGTCCCAATTAAAGGCTTAGAAAAATGGACATGGATAATGAAATGAAAGCAGTATTGCTATTATGCACCTTGCCATCATCATGGGATACATTTTGCATAGCTATTAGCAATACTGCACGTGGTGGTAAACTCGTCTATGATTACATATGTGGAGCACTCTTGAGTAAGGGGGTTCATGGTTGGCACTCAGAGTGGAGATGCATATAATGTTCGTGATTCTTACCAAGGAAAGGATCAACAATGTGGCAGAAGCAAGAATAGGGAAAAGAATGGTCAATGGAATAAGAGTAGAAGTAAATCAAGGAAGAGGGATATCGAATGCCATTATTGTCATAAGAAAGGATACATGAAGAAAGAGTGGTATGCATGAAAGAATGCTAAAGGTAAAGGACAGAATGTTGATGGGCATGTTAAACAGTTATCTGCACCATCTACTTCGACTATGAAGATTAAAGAAATTAATGTTATTTTTGATGATGCTGATGTGTTGACACTTGATAGTACTGTGCCAATTGAGGCTCTTATGGCTGATTCTCTTTCCCACACATGGCTGCTAGATTCTCGTGCTTCTTTCCATGTGACACCACATAGAGAATGGTTCTCTAATTATGCAGCAAAGTCTCTTGGTACTGTGAGACTTGGTGACTCTTACCAATGTGATGTTGAGGGGATTAGAAATGTGGTTGTACAATGCATTGGTGGTTCAAAATTTACTATCCATAATGTACGCCATGTACTTCAGTTATCATGCAGTTTGATGTCAGTTGGTGAACTTGATGACCTTGGTTACAAGGTGGTCTTCTATGCTCAATCCTTTTGCATATCAAAGGGCAATATAGTTATTGCAAAAGGAAGCAAAGTTTGCTCACTTTATCCTTTATTTGTATCACAGAAATAACACTTGTTAGCTGTTACTCAACAGCCTATGGCTTGTATTTGGCATGGTCATTTGGGCCATATATCTCGTAGTGGAATGGAAAATCTTTCTCAATCTGGCTACTTACCTGTGTTATCTTTCTTCGATTTTTCATTTTGTGAGCATTGCCAATATGGAAAGCAAACCGAAAATGTGCATAGAATGCACATTGACTCTTCAATTCAGCCTTTAGATCTCATTCATATAGATGTGTGTGGTCCTATGCCCACTAGGTCCTTAGGTGGTTCTCTTTACTTTGTCACTTTCATAGATGATGCTACTAGAAAAGTTTGGGTATATCCTATCAAATCAAAGGATGAGGTATTCCCTACTTTCAAAAAATGGCTTGCTTCAGTTGAGACTTAAAAAGGAACTCAGCCTTTTCTGAATGAATTCAGCCTTTTCTGTCAGTCTAGAGGGATTCGTAGAGAGTGTACAACTCCTTAGACCCCAGTACAGAATGGTGTAGCTGAGAGGATGAATAGAACTATTCAAGATAAAGTAGTCTCTATGTTGCATCATGCAAACCTCTCACAAGGCTTTTGGGCAGAAGCAATATTGACTACAGTTCATGTGATTAATCTTTCACCTAGTACTGCCAAAGGTCTGAAAGTGGCACAAGAGTTATGGACAGGGAAGCCACCATATTATGATCATCTTCGAGTTTTTGGGTGTGAAGCATATGCTCATATACCCAAGAATCTTAGACAAAAGTTGGACCATAAGTCAAAGAAATGCATTTTTCTTGGATATGGTCAAGAAGGACAATTTGGATATCGCTTATGGGGATCCTGAAACACAACCATGCTCAAATTGTATGTTCTTAGAACCATGGAAATGTAGATGCACTATGGGCTCTAGTTTTAAATCCTTGTGATAGACTACAATTAAGGCATATAAGGCGTGAAATATATTGAAAATTAGTGTGAAACTTGCAATGAGACATAGATCAAACATTTGGAGAATCAACTAGTAGTAAAAACGTTTTTGGTGGGGATATGGTCATGATGCGTAGAGCATCAAAAAGATCAAATGGTTGGAGTTAGTGTACAAAAATCATATGAGAAGCTATCTAGAATACGTCTTTTAAATGATTACCATGTAGTAGGCCTATCAATGATATTTCACAAGTCATCTCACCAAATTTGTGCTATCAATGATATTTCACAAGTCATCTCACCAAATTTGTGCTTTATGCATAAGATAGCTAGTTGCAAACATAAAATTTTCAAGTTTTGAATAACATTCAAACAAGTAGAAATCTTCAAACCATGATAGTAAGAAATGTTGGAACATCAAGCTTACACTATGCTTGAGGTGATTTGATCTACATCAAAGGCTATCGCGTCGAAAGAATATCCGTTGGAGAGTTCTTTTTCTTATGCTCATTTATTGTATTTTTTTGAGAGATTTTTGATGGTTCATTTACCGTTGTAAAAGCCTTGAGCTTTATACATGTAAAGGTAGAAATATAGAGCCCAAATCTCACGAATTTGTGGTGGTTGAAGTTGCATTCAATCAAGCAATCAATCACCTAAAAGTAGATCAAACTATATCTTCACTTTTCCTAGATTGTAGGAAAGTGAATTGATTCCCTCCAACAACCATTCCCACCTTCATTTGAATCCAAATTTCACTTGTAGAAGTAGTGGAACACTCCTATAGTCTATATAAATACTTGAGATCACTTGTACAATACATGGAAGCAATATACATACACTTGTGACCATCATTGTCTTGCTCCTTCAATTCTCTACATCATCTTCTTCGCCAACAGTAATCTTGCAGAGGCTGCTGCTCTCTCTCCAAAGCTCCAAATTGAGTGCAAGATAGCTCATTGGAAAGGTGTAAGTGTCTAGTTTATGCCTATAAGTTTTCAAAGAATTTGGTTCAGCAGATTGGGAGAAATCTGAGTTTTTCTGTTCGTGGTCAATCTTTATGTATTCCTGAAAAATAGGAAGTACCACCGGTGAATGTTGCATTCATTCCTATAGCATATTTTTCTTATTCCTTATACTTTTGTGCATTCTATACACTCAACCCTATTTGTATCACACCCATAAAAGGATTTTTTCTAATTGTAATCACGCTCGTCGCTATGGGCATTTGAAGTTCATTGTCTCTTCCATAGATAGTAAGTTTTTTGAGCTAGTCGACCCGCGAACCTATCTGTTTTATATCGAATCATTCTCCTTGATTCTCCAAAGTACATTGTGTGTTTAATTGCACTTATCCCATGCCTATAGGGTCTATTTGAGTCTCCATAAGCTCAAGGGCTGGTCTTGTGCCGATTGGCTAGACCAAACTTCGTCGCTTCAAAACGCACTTTTCTACCTTCTACAAGTTTCTCCAAGTTCTTTCAAGAGTTTGGTGACTTTGGAGTTTGTACTACAATAACTCAAGTTGTTGATCAATGGGAACAATGAGTACAAGTGAATCTCCAAGCATGAATTTTTATGGATCCATCATAATTCTAGGTACAACCCCCCATACACTTCCTTGGACTTTTCCTATGCATGTATTTGTGGCAATAATAGCTTTTTATCAGAAACAATAGAAAAGAAATTTGTTGCTTTTTACAAAGTTTCCATAAAAAGGTGATTCATATGTCTATATGTAGAAAAATATGTGCGCACCTATATTTAAAAAATAAATCAATTCAAGAATGCATAACTAATTAACCCTTTAAACATAAAAGATCCTTTATAAAAACATGTCCATGTCTTCATGATTCTTGATTGCTAATCAAGAAAAAAAACCATTCAATTCCTTTGTCACACATTTACACACGCAACAAGTATGCAAAAAATAGATCAAATAAAGTCCAATAATTCCATAGATGAAAACAGCATCTTAAGTTGTAGTTGCATTAGGAAATATCTAGTGATGCTCTTACTAGTAAGCAAAAACCAAAATGAATCTTTGATCAAAAGGACCAAATTAATATTTGCAAAGTGGTTATAATAGTATGTTTAGATGCAAAAACTTTTGAAACGTTTGACCAAACCTACATGTGGTGCTTTGCTAAACGTGTACAAAAATTTGGGACGCATGTACTAGTAAGAAAAGAACCAAAAAAGAAATCACAAAAGGTCAAAATGTTTTTGCATGGTGGCTATGATAATGTGATCAATGCAAAAACATGTTTGAACTGAATTTTTTTCTACAAAAAACTTGTCGACATCATTTTTAATATAGATCACCTTAAAAATGTTTGTACGTTTTTGTACCAATCTAAAAGTGAATGAGATGTGTGGAAAATGTGCATTAGGGAGCAAGAACATGCTTTGATACCTAGGAAGCAAGGATGCACACAAACAACATAGGGAACAAGAAGAAGATTGGAAACACAATAATAAATATATTAAGTAGCTCATTAGGTTTATGGATTTATCTACACGTTTGGGACCTCATAAATAGGGTAAAACGTTCCCTAAGCGTCCTAATTGTGCTCACACACCACTATCAAAGTTTACTAACATTTCTTCGTTAAACAATTACTACTTGAAAATAAAAAAACTTGAAGATTGGGAGGAAAGGGATAATGTCATTCAAAGGAGCATGTTGTTATCCATCGATAATTCCAAGAAAAAGGAAAAATATTCAAAATTAAGGGTTTAAATTCCTGTCAAAAGATGGTAGGTAATCATAATGTGTCTAAGTAATGGTTTTCATACCTATTGATAATCTTGCATAGAATGTTTTTTTTTCACTATGTATCGAGGATATTGAATACTTGTTAGTATAAGTTAAATGATAACCCAAAATTTTCTCAAGTCTAAAACTTTGTTATTTTCTTCAAATAATGATGTGTTTAAAATTTGGGTTATGGAAGGAGTTAATTTGAATGGTTTTAAAAGACCTATATGGAATGAATCATTTATATTCCAAGTTGATGGTATTTCTAATCTTTTAAAAAAATCATGAGTATTTTTCTTATGCTTTGAAAAGGAATCACATAATGTAGTGATAATTTTGCTCTATGATGATTTTTGATGTTCTTAATTCTTTTTCTTTGTTTACTAATGTGTAACCGTACCAAATATTTTGATTAATCTTTTTGAAATTCTTTTCTTGTCACCATATTGTGTACATAATTTTTGGATTTGTTTAGTTCTCCATTGAATTGCTTGATTCTTAGCTCTAGAAAAATCCATATGAATACTAATTTGAGTTAAACGCCATTGGAGTTGGAAGTTTTTCGACCAAATATAATATCCATAAGAATTTTTTGCCATGGTTATTTGGGAATGGGTAAAGGCATTAGCAAAAAAAATGCCTTACCATGATGATGTTTAATTTTTTGACATGAGGCAAATATGTGATGAAATTTTCGCTGGAAGTGATGGTGGTTCATAGAGATGAGAGGGTCTTGGAAAGAAACCTATTCTAGACCAGCCTATGTTTCACTTGGACTCTCTAGTAGACTTCCTAAGCTTCCTAGATATGCAGTAATAGGCCCATACTACCTTGGAACACTAATCTCAAAATTTTATGTCAAAATAGATAACTTTTGAATAGTGTACATGTAGAAAAAAACCTTATAATTATCGAGGAAGGTGCTCAAGAAATCAATCAGAGGTCACAACTTGCTAGGAACTCACCCAAACACTTTTGCACAACTTTAAGTAAAGTGATTGGTGATCTAAGACAAGTTATTTCATGAATTTATAGTGACTATATTATGCGTAATACGTATAAGAAGTCAAGGGGAAGATGCTAACATTTCACAAAGACGATGATGCATGGACCTAGTCATAGAGATATGAGATATGTTCATAAAGCCAAGATGCCAAAGATGACCAAGGTAATGCCAAAGGTCTATGTTGTGTCCCAACGTTAAGCATACTCAATGGAGTTTCAAGATTTGGTTGAGAGTGAGTTGTGGGGTGTTGTGGAGTTTCAAGATTTGGTTGAGAGTGAGAGTGGGTATGGATGTGTACGTCATAAGGCAGTTTCATATGAGCATCTACCTATTTTTCATGGATCTATTTGGTTCTTGAGAAAATTTTTGACACGTTCCACAACATGTGTATGCATTTTCATGGGTTTGAAAATTGTTCCATGGATGTATAGACATACGAATGATTGTGTAGGCTCTCATACCACTATTCTAGGACCACTCTAATGTGCAAGTGAAAAAAACTCCAAAATTATGCAAAAAGAGAAACAAACATAGCTTAGAGATGAAGACAAAGGCTTATACAGTACTATGTACGATCTCCAACCAAATGTTTCATCAGATGTTTCTCAAAGTGTGTTTATGCACAAATTATGTCAATCCAAAAATAATTCTTTTCTTTACAAAGCAAAAGAGAGAAAAAATCTTTTGCTATTTTTACAAAAATTGTGATAAAAGGCAGGTCATATATTTATCTATATAAAAATGGGTGCATGTCTATATTTAAAGAAATAATAATACTAAATTGGTGAGTAACTAACCCTTAAAATATAAGGGGTCCTCTTACAAAAGTAATCACAATAATATGTATAATCTCAAATGAATATGATTTTCCACGCCTTCATGATCCTTGATTCACTAATCAAATCACAAACCACAATTAAATTCCTCTACTTACCAAACGTAATTCAACCAATATCACATGTTTCCACATGTAATAGGTCATTTCATTAATATGCAACAAATAAAATAAATAAAATTCAATAATTTCAATAACTTCATAAATGAGAACATGTAGCGTAGAGACTTCCAATTTATGGTAGAAATGTTGATATATTTAGGTAGTGATGTGTGTGAACACACTAGGACTGCCGGGGCACTTTTTTCCCTCTTTAGGAGGTTTTTTCCCCCCGGCTTGTATATACGCCTATTGCCCTAATGGGCTACTTATCTTTGTACATTCTCTAGTAATACATTCAGTATTCTATGTTTGTGCTCCAAGCTTCTTCTTCTTCCTTCTATTGTTCGCGTGCTTCCGCAGACGTCTAACTCCAACAATTGGTATCAGAGCACGTCATCGCTTCATCTAGGGCGCCATCGACACTCCTCCGTTTGCAGTCTCAGATTCGCACGAAATTTGGTGAGCATACTCAGGGTGTTTCAGAGATCAAAACTGCTTCGCTTTGTGGTGCCGAAATTGTGGTTTGAGCTTGTTTCGGCCTCCAAACGCACTATCGTAGCACTTGTGCAGGCTATTTCATCTTTTTGTGCCAAAGGTATATACGAGTTTCTGTTCGCCACTATAAATATCTCGACATCTGCTACAGGTGTAGCAGAATTCCTCGGGGCAGTTCTGTTCAACTTTTTGAGATACAGTCAATTTTCTGCATCAAGGTATTTTAGTCATCGGCCATGCCTTTACTTCGTGACTTTCATTGATGATTTTTCCAGGCATGCATGGGTATATCCACTCAAAGCAAAGTCCGAAGTGTTCATGTGCTTTAAACAGTTTTTGGTTTTGGCTGAAAATCTGTCAGCATGTAAAATGGGCACCCTCCGTTCTGATCGAGGGGGGGAATATATGTCTTCTGATTTTAATGCATTTCTGGCTGAACGTGGGATAAAAAACCAGTGTACAGTGCCTTATACACCTCAACAGAATGGAGTTGCTGAATGAAAGAACAGGTCACTCATGGAGATGGCGAGGCGCATGGTCAAAAGTCAAGCTTTACCACATAGTTTCTGGCTTGAGGCTATCATGTGTGCAGCATATGTACTGAACAGGTGTCCCACTAAAGCGCTGCAGTCTATCACTCCATATGAGGCTTGGCATGACCGCAAGTCATCTGTTGCTCATCTGCGTGTTTTTGGTTGTTTGGCATATGCACTAGTGCCTGAACAACATCACAGAAAATTGGATGATAAGGCAGTAAAATGTATTTTTGTTGGGTACAGTTTTGATAGTAAAGGCTATCGTTTGTATCATCCACAGACTAAATGCAATATTCTGGTTAGCCGTGATGTTGTCTTTGTGGAAGATGCTATTCAGCCATTGCTTTCATGTACTAAGGAGACATCTATTAGCTCCAAAGACATGTATGATACTTTGATGCCTCTTTTTACAGGTGGAGAGTCTAGTGTTGGTCCTAATGAGGCAACTTCTGAGCCTTTGCAGGTTTCATATTATGATGCAGATCATTCCATTTCTGATGCAGATTTACATGATGCACTTGTTGATGAGAGAGCTGATATTGAGCAGGCAAAAACTATACCAAAATGGCTGGTGCAGACTTTACATGACAGCAAATTAGATGCACCTTTGTCCTATCATACTCGTTCAGGCTCTCATAGTACCTCCTTTGCATCAGATTGCTATGCTATGGTTGCGTCCAGTCTCTGTGATGAGAATGCGCCTGTTTCTTTTGATGAAGCACAGAATTCAGAAAATTGGATGGCTGCTATGCAATCTTAATATAATGCTATAATGAAAAATGGTACTTGGCCTTTATGTGACTTGCCTCCTGGCAAGAAGGCCATTGGCACTAAGTGGGTATACAAGATGAAGGGTAAACCTGATGGTACAGTTGACAGGTATAAGGCTAGGCTTGTTGCAAAGGGTTATGTGCAGGAAAGAGGCATTGATTTTGATGAGACCTTTGCACCTACATGCCGTATGACTACTGATTGGAGCATTTGTGCACTTGCAGCCCATCATGGTTGGAATGTACATCAGTTGGACATTAAAACTGCATTTCTGAATGGTGACTTGCATGAAGAAGTGTATGTTTTTCAGCCCCATGGCTTTGTGCAGAAAGGGCATGAAAACCAGGTGTGTAGATTAAAGAAGGCATTATATGGTTTAAAGCAAGCACCACGTGCTTGGTATGAGAAGATACATGCCTTTCTGATTGCACATGGTTTTGAGAACAGTCCAACTGAAAGCACCTTATATGTTAAGCGTGCTAATGATGTGCTTCTGATCATTGTTATCTATGTTGACGACATGCTGCTCACTGGTCCTATTGAGAAGCATATTGCTGATTGTAAGGCTGATTTGCATGCCTCATTTGAGATGTCTGATTTGGGGCATTTGCATCACTATTTGGGCATTCAGTTTATGCAAGTTGATGGTGGAATGGCTTTGTGCCAAATGAAATATATTGACACATTATTGCAGTGTTTTGGCCTTGAAGACTGTAATCCTATTGCCACTCCTATGGAGACAGGTTTACGATTGAGTTTTCATGATACTGGAGATGCATTTGATGTTGTTCTCTATCAGCAGACTATTGGATGCTTGATTTACTTATGCATTACTCAGCCAGATATTCAGTTTGCTATCTCACAGATGAGCAAGTTTATGCATTGCCCAGTAGTCACGCATTGGAAGGCAGTTAAGCGCATCTTTCGCTACTTGAGTGGTACTCGGCTACTTAGGTTGTTTTATCCCAAGGGGCGATCACTACCGCCAGATTTGCATGCTTTTTCTGACTCAGATTGGGCTAGTTGCTATGACATGACTTGTGTGTCCACCAATGGTTTTTGCTTCATGCTTGGTAGCTCATGTATATCTTGGTTGAGCAAGAAGCAGCCTATTGTGGCCACTTCTAGTTGTGAGGCTGAGTATAGGGCAGCTTTCACAGCGACTGTTGAGTGTGTGTGGCTCAGACGCCTTATGGCTGATTTGGGTGTTGGCCAGTCTTTTGCCACCACCATCTTCACTGATAGTCAGAGCGCATTGGCAGTTGCGAGGGAACACAGAGCTTTCCGCAAAGCTTTGGGCTTACTTCCTTTTGTGGAGTGATTTCCACATAGCTTGGCACTTCCTTATACATGAGTGCCAGCTCCTTGTTCACCGCATCACTCCCAGGGGGGATTTGTTGATATATTTAGGTAGTGATGTGTGTGAACACACTAGGACCGTCGGGGCACTTTTTTCCCTCTTTACGAGGTTTTTTTTCCCCGGCTTGTATATATGCCTATTGCCCTAATGGGCTACTTATCTTTGTACATTCTCTAGTAATACATTTAGTATTGTGTGTTTGTGCTCCAAGCTTCTTCTTCTTCCTTGTGTTGTTCGCGTGCTTCCGCAGACATCTAACTCCAACAAGAAATAGATACAAATTAGTGAACTTGATACACAATGCAAACAAGCACGCCAATAATTCTTCTTAATTGATGCGGGTTACACAGTTTGAGCCACATGACCTGGTCAAATTACGTGGCAATGTACACATATGATAATTTAGAGCATGATGGGTGACTTTATCACCCAGCAACTTTTTTTATTGTGATCTTGTTAAGAAATTGAATCTTCCCCAAATACCCAATGTACATGCGTGTAGGGTTTATGATGCAAGTAGAGGACTAAAAGTTATGGGAAACTATGGTGTCCATTTTGGAAGTAGAAATTATAAGGTTATGAGGACTTAGTGGACTTCTAACTGATGAAAATGGAAGAAATGGGCGTGGTTCTCTAGAATTTGAATGGAGGTAGATATTCAATCCGCAGTAACTATGAGGTTCCTAATGATCCTTTGATTTGAAAAGTTTAGCACATTAGGATTCATTTCATGATACGAATTAGATAAATTCTTGTATTGATGATAGTCACCAGGATGTATATAGTTTATCAATTTTACACCAGGATGTATATAAGTTCTTGTATTGATGATAGTCACCAGGATGTATATAGTTTATCAATTTTTCATGATAGACGAGTGCATGCAAATAAAATATAATTTTATTCTTTTTTGCAAGAATGTCGAGTTATAGAGTTTTTTAATATCAAGATAGTTGCTTAAATGACGTATAATCAATCGCTTGGACATTTATAACATATTGATGATAGTTACTTAAATGACGTATCTTTAGACCACCATTAAGGTTGTCAATAGGCACACCATGACGAGATAGAGAAAAACATCAAATAGTATTTAGAAAAAGATATCATCAAGTTGGACTTTAGATGAAGGATGTACCTAAGGCCACATACACAATTAGATATGGGGATTATGAGCTTTTCGTGATGTCATTTCGTCTAACCAGTGTTGATGAGCTGAGAATTGGGGATTATGAGCTTAGATCCCAAACAAGTTGTTGATGTTGCAGAAATAGATCATTGAGTGGTTATACCACTAGAACCAACATGGTCAAATCATTGCTTTTGAAAGAATAATTTTTCTCAAAGGGATTACTCAATCTTTAAGAGGGATTTGTATGCAATTATTCATGCTTTAAAGATCTGATGTTATTATTTATATGGTACCAAGGTTCCCAAGATTTTGTTTATTAAGAGAGCATTATTTGGGTTTCTAATCAAACGAACCTCAAAGGTCACATTAGGCAAAAGCTCTTCAAGAGATTCATTATGAGTTTCGATATCGGAAGCCCTACCTTTCTTTGTGGAATATGTGGAGGTCTACCTTACCTTTCTTTGGCCCTCTCAATGTCGGAACAATAAAGAAACCTTGCTCCCCTTCTATTATTCCACTCGGCTCAAGAAGATCTATGCCGATTTTGATTGAGTTTTGAATTCTGGGAAGCCTCTTTCCCATTTTTGAGGACGTCTTATCTCCACTCTTAGTTGAATACGTTCTTTCTTAATTGCCGATTTTGATTGACTTTTGAATTCTGGGAAGCCTCTTTCCAATTTTTGAGGACGTCTTATCTCCACACATTTGGCCTCCAATAAATTTTGATATACTCGAAGTCAAGGCACACGTGCACCCTCCCCCAGGCCTCCAATAAATTTTGATATACTCGAAGTCAAGGCACACGTGCACCCTCCCCTACATTTGGCCTCCAATAAATTTTGATATACTCGAAGTCAAGGCACACGTGCACCCACGTGTTTTGGCGGAGCCTCCTTGATCCATATTCTGTCGATGTGTGTGTGTCTTCATGATGTCATACGGCAAAGAAGAAGGGCCGCTTCCAGAGTATGTCCCCGTGAGTCGGTCGTGACAGCTTAACAAGAAGGCTTGTACACGCAAAATGACAGGCAAACAGATTGGGCCACATGGAGACAAAGTTTCTCTGTCTTTACATCTCCTTGCAACATGCTCATCTTACAAGATGCCAAGTACAACTATCATTGGGCTCCTGCATAACACAGCAGCTCCATTATTGTAAAGGAAACCCATTTCGCGAAGCAATCTAACCTCCTTATTTGCGCCACGATTGATCTCTACGCTCATGCGCCATGCAGGGAAGGACTTGTAATGGAGTGCTCTCTCCTTCCTGAAGTCAATCGACATGTTGTTTGTCTTGCATATACTTTTGAGTTGTCTGCATGTGTGTGACAGATACGTATACTTCCAAATTCCGACTCAACCACACATTGTTCGTTGAGGAAATTGATATATACGCATGTGCTGATATGCATGCATTGCTCTACAAATGTCTGCATACGTTTCCGGTCATGTATCCTCCCTCGCACATGAGCATCGATCTCGCCTTCACGTGCACAAGAGTCGCTCGGCTGGAAGTACCTGAGGACATAGAGAGAGAGAGAGAGAGAGAGAGAGAGAGAGAGAGAAAGAAAGAAAGAGAGGAGGACAGCTCAGAGGATGCTGATGAGAGGTTGTTATGCAGTTGAAATGCTTTATGTTATGAGAATGCATGTGTAGCTATATTGGCAGTTCATTAAATTTCATCATGTCTCATCATGTTATTCTGTCGCGTGTAAACTCTAAAGTCTGTCCAGGGCAATATTCGAAAGTGCAACACCTCGTATAATTGTATTGCATGAATGAAAGTACCACCGGTTTTGTGTCATCTTTTACTTGTATTAGTAATATCTTTCTTACTTGCAGTAGTGAAGTCTTGAGGCCGTTTGTCTATTCATAAGCCATAATGTACTCTTTAATTCCTTTCTAGAGAGATGGTAGGTAGTAGTCTTGGGGCAATAGAAGAGAGTGTATTATCAGCCATAAGAGGCATAGTACTTCAAGTATCAACACATTATCAGCCATAAGAGCCTCATTAGGCATAGTACTTCAAAAATAGAACTTATTTTTTCATCTTTCTATCTTTATAGATGAAGTAAATGATGTAGGTTACTCTTTAACGTGCACATCAAGATGTTGCCCTTCACCTTTGGCATTCTTCAAAGCATTGCAATGCTTTTTTATATGAACTTTTCTATGGCAATGATGGTATTCAATATCCTTCTTTTGTAATTTGCTTCTACTCTTTCCATGGTGACTGGTCTTGTCGTTGTTCTTCCTCTTGCCACATGGTTCATTCTTTTCTTGGTTAGGATCATGGATACTATATGGATCTCCACTATTTGTGGTAGCCATAGACTTCTTGTGACTCTCTTCATGCATAAGTGCACCACATATGTCACTGTAGACAAGATTGCTACCACATATGCTCTTATTAATGGCTATGTAGACAAGATTGCTACCACATATGCTCTTATTAATGGCTATGCAAACTGTATCACATGATGGAGGAAGAGTTTGTAACAAGAGAATTGCTTTTATCTCATCCATATCCATCTTTTGAGCTTGCAATAGAGAAAAGAGTGCATCAAACACATTTCAATGAGCAGCAACACTATATTTGCAAGTCATAGAGATTCCTTATCAAATACACCTTGCTGGAAGCATTCTCTTTCTCATAAGTATTGCAAAGCTTCTTCCAAACCTCGTCTATTGTATCGTAGTTTACAACAATGAAATAAACACTATCTGTAAGGTTAAAATGAATTCTAGACATTGCATTTGATCAAGATCTTCCCAGTCCTCAACATCCATATCAGGAGGTTGATTTGTAGGCCACCAATCAACCTCCATTATCCTTTTTGAATCAAGAAGTCAAGAACTTGATTCTTCCATAAAGAGAAGTTGGTTCCATCAAACTTGAAATTGCAAAGTGGTCTTTCCCTTCCAAGTTATAGCTCTTTTTGGAGCCACTTACAATAAACCCCCGTCCACTCAATGTGCCAAAACCTTTGATGCCATGGTGAGAAACAATTAACAAGAATATTGATAAAACTATAAATGACCAAGCACCATTGACACTTTGATAATATTATTGTGTAAAATTTTTGGAAAACTTTCGTGAAATTTCCCAAGAAAAATGAGTAGATGAACAATAATGAACAATGAAAATTTTTCAAAATGATTGTGTGCAAGTTGATATGCTCACACCGTAAGATGCAAGTACGGGAGGAAAATCACCCTAAGTGTGGCTAAAAATCCAATTTCTATGGATATTTTGATAGAGTCTCCTTTGGAAATGGAAACTATGATCATCAAGACGTTATCAATGAACTAATCAAATATAATAAAATTGCATGACTATCTCATGTCATACCTCATATCTACTACTCATTACGTATAATCCAAGTAACCAAAAAGCCAAATAGGATTATCAAGAACCCATAATTGCACTAACATATGTATCCTATGGTGAGGTTAGGATATGTCTTCCACCAACATCACCAAACAGTCCCCGACATCTAGATGTCCGCCAATTAAGAAAACCTCACAACAACGCTTTTCTACACACATAAAATGCTCATGAAAAAGGTAACCACCATCTCATACCACATGAATGTACATATGTGGTGTCAATAGAAGACATAGATAGTGTGTGCTCAACAAATATACGTAAACAATGAGAAAGTTTAGTTTAATAAAAGAGATCAAAACCAAACAAAGATCAACCTTATGCAAGGCTCAACACACTCCTACAAAGTACGCTAACAACAGCTAATCAACTATCGATGAGTGGTGGTTGCTCCACTACAATTAAGAAATGAACATTCCCTATAGAAAGAAAACAAATAAACCATCATGAAATTCTTAAAATTTTGCAAAGAAAACTATCCACCAAAGAACTTCAAAATGACTCCAAGAATCACCCAAAAAAATACTTCAAACAAGTCCAAGAGGTGAAGAAGAGTGATTTGTGGATGCAAATCATGATCAAGATAAGGCCAACCTTAGGCTTCCTCCCTCCTTAGTCACCATAGAGGTGTAGCTTAATGGCAAGAAATTTCTAGTTAAATGAGATCTATGGAATACAATATTTGGATGCATGACCTCTTGAGAAGTAGCGAGAACAATTTTTCTTCCTTGATTGTAGAGGTCCTCCCTCACATGCAACCAATAGAACCAATGGTGAACCAATGTTTCTAATCTTGTTTAGAATGAGGAATGGGAAATCACTATTGTTTATAGCTATGACTCTTCTTCTCATCAACAGTGTATGTCTGCAATAGACTCAAATATTTGGTACTTTGATATTGTTGCAACCAAACATATTACCTTGTAGCACATGTTCTTCACTTCACTCGATGCTTCCCCTATAGGGAAGACTATCACCAACAATTGTTATCTTGTAATGGAAGTTGGAAACATTATTCTTGCTACTATTGATGGTTTTTCTTTCACATTGTGAGTTGTCTTATATGTGTTAGGGTTCAAGAAAATTTTTCTGTTAGTTTCTATGAAAAAACTGTGAATGCTTTAGGATGTGTCGTTTATGATCCTTGAGCTATCTCAGATACAAAGCTTTGGCATGCATGCTTTGGTAATCTCAATTTTTTTAGTTTTCTTCACTTCCAAAAATCCAAAATGGTTTCCTCTCTAACCAAACTTAAGGAACCTTCTAAAAATTTTTGTGGAGGGTTTATCTTGGGAAAAATGCAACATTCTTCCTTTCCAAAAGCTCCCTCAGTTAGAGCTATTCATAAATTGCATCTTGTTCATAGTGATGCCTATGGTCCCATGCAGACATCTTCATTATGGAACCACCTATACTTCATGACTTCCATAGATGAACTTTCTAGGCATGCATGGGTTTATCCATTGAAAGCAAAGTCTAAGGTGTTTATGTGCTTTAAATAGTTCCTAGTCATGGCTGAAAATCTGTCAGCATGTAAAATGGGCACCCTCTATTGTGATCAAGGGGAGAATACATTTCTTCTAATTTTAGTGCATTTCGAGATGAGCATGGGACAAAACATTAGTGTAAAATGTCATATACACATCAACAAAATGGATTTTTTTAAGAAAGAACAAGTCTTTCATGGAAATAGCAAGGTGTGTGGTCAAAAGCCAAGCTTTACCACATAGCTTCTAGCTTGAGGTTTTTATATGTGCAACATATGTACTTAAAAGGTTTCCTATCAAAGCACTACAATCCATCACTCCATATGAGGATTGGCATTGTTGCAAGCCATCTCTTGCTCATTTGTGGTCTTTGGTTGTCTAGATATGCATTGATACATGAACAACATCATGAAGAAATGGATGATAAAGTAGTGAAATGTACCTTTGTTGGGTACAAATCTGAAAGCAAAGGCTATCATTTGTATCATCCATAGGCTAAATGCATTCAGGTTAGTCATGATTTTTTTTATTATGGAAGATGAAATTCAACCCTTAATTTCATTTACCAAGGAGAACTCAATTAGCTTGAATGATTTGTATGACACTTTGCTTCCTCTTTTTATAGGTGGATAGTCTAGTGTTGGTCCAAATGAGGCAATTTCTCACCTTTAATAGGTTTGAAATGATGATGTAGATGATTCCATTTATGATGCAGATTTACGTGATGCACTTGTTGATGAGAGGGTTGGAATAGAAGAGGCACAAGCTATGGCTAAATGGTTCATGAGACTTTGACACATAGCAAATTAGATGCACATTTTTCATATCATAACCGTTTAGGCTCTCATAGTGCTTCGTTTGCATCGAATTCTTATGCCATGGCTACCTCTATTCTTTATGATGAGAATGAACCTCTTAGCATAGAATTTGGAGAATTGGATGTCTACTATCTAACAATATGATGTTATTATGAAGAATGCTCCAAGCAAAAAGGCCACTAGCACTAGATGGGTATATGAGCTTAGATGTAAACATGATGGATGAGTTGATAGGTATAAGGCTTGCTTGTTGCCAAAGGTTATGTTCAAACAAGAGGCATTGGTTTTCATGAGATCTTTGCTACCACATGCCGAATGACCACCATTCATAGCATTTTTGCATTTGTAGCTCATCGTGGTTGTAATGTAAATTAGTTGGACATTAAAATTGTATATTACATAAATAAGGGTATGTTTTTCAACCCCACATACACAAAAAGGGCATGAAAATAAAGTGTGCACTTTGAAAAATGAATTATATGGCTTGAAGAAAGCATCACATGCTTGGTATGAGAAGATAGATGCCTACTTTCTAGCACATGGTTTTGAGAATAGTCCAATTGAGAGCACCCTATATTTTAAATGTACAGATGATGTACTTCTGATCATTTTTGTATATGTTGATGATATGCTTGCTGAATTTAAGACTGATTTTCATGCCTCTTTTGAGATGTCAGATTTGGACATTTGAGTCATGATTTGTGCATTCACTTCACTCAAGTTGATCAAAGAATAGCTTTGTGTCAAAAAAAATATATTGACATACTATTATGGCATTTTTTCCTTGAAAATTGCAAAACTATTGACAGTCCCATGTGTTGATATATTTAGGTAGTGATGTGTGTGAACACACAAGGACTATTGGGGAAATTTTTTCCCTCTTTAGGAGGTTTTTTCCCCCGCCTTGTATATACTCCTATTGCCCTAATGGGTTACTTATCTTTGTACATTCTTGGCACTTCCTTATACATGAGTGCCATCTCCTTGTTCACCGCATCACTCCTAGGTGGGATTTGTTGATATATTTAGGTAGTGATGTGTGTGAACACACTAGGACTGCCGGGGCACTTTTTTCCCTCATTAGGAGGTTTTTTCCCTCAGCTTGAATATACGCCTATTGCCCTAATGGGCTACTTATCTTTGTACATTTCTCTAGTAAT
Organism: Ceratopteris richardii; assembly: GCA_020310875.1. Lineage (NCBI taxonomy): Eukaryota > Viridiplantae > Streptophyta > Polypodiopsida > Polypodiales > Pteridaceae > Ceratopteris > Ceratopteris richardii. The sequence goes on along the minus strand of CM035423.1, from coordinate 175,384,989 downwards.
ACATTCAGTATTGTGTGTTGTGCTCCAAGCTTCTTCTTCTTCCTTGTGTTGTTCACGTGCTTCAATAGACATCTATCTCCAACACCATGCAAACACATCTACGGTAGAGTCTTCATGACATTGGAGATTCATTTGATGTTGTTCTCTATTAGCATATTGTTGGATGCTTGATTTATTTATGCATAACTCGGCCTAATATTCAGTTTGTTTTCTCTCAAATGAGTAATTTTATGCATTGCCTAGGTTTGAAGAATTGGTAGGAAATTAAGTGCATCTTTAACTACCTCAGTGTTACCTAGCTACTTGGATTGTTTTATCCCAAGGGGGATCGTTATCGCTAGATTATGCATGCTTTTTTTTACTCAAATCGGGTTGGTTGTTATGACACTCATGTGTCCACTAGTGGTCTTCGCTTCATGCTTTATAGCTCATGCATGTCTTGGCTGAGCAAGAAGGAGCCTACTGTGTCCACTTCTAGTTGTGAGGTTGAGAATAGGGTAGCTTTCATAACAACTATTGAGTGTGTGTGTGTGTGTGACTCAGATGCCTTTTTGCTGATTTGGGTGTTGGTCAATCTTTTGCCACTACCATATTTACTCATACTTAGAGTGCATTGGTAGTTGCAAGGATCCCTCTATTCCATGCTTGCACAAAGAACATTGAGGTGCACTATCATTATGTCAGGGAGAGGTTCTCTGTTGGAGAGATCAGTGTGGCTTATGTGCCCACAATAGGATCATCTTGTAGACCTTTTCACAAAGGCTCTGCCTAGGGAGAATTTTGAAGCTATTCGTAAAGCTTTGGGTTTACTTACTTTTGTGGATTTATTCCTTTCCACATAGCTTGGCACTTCCTTATCCATGAGTGTCAGCTCGTTGTTGATCGTGTCACTCTTAGGGGGGGTTTCTCATATAATTTGGTAGTAATGTGTGTGAAAACACTTAGGACTATTGCATAATATTTTTCCCTCTCCAAGATGTTTTTTTCTCCATGGCTTGTATATATGCCTATAATCCTAATGGGTCACTTGCCTTTGCAAATTCACTTGGTAATACATTTAGTATAGTGTTGTTCTCCAATATTCTTCTTGTTCCTTGTGTTGTTCATGTGCTCCCATAGACCCCGAGCTCCAACAAAATTTGAGAAGGCATTTCAATATTTAAAGCCCCTTACAAATGCACAAATAATGGAGGCATAAAAATGGGAGGAACAATTTCATGTGTTTGTAGATGCCTTAGATCTAGATATTTGCAACTATCCTTGTGCAAAAAATAAATAAAATCTAGTATAGAACTATCTAATATGCAAGGAAGATATTGTCACCTATTGAGAATAATTATTTACTAACTAAATGGGAATGTGTAGGCTTCATATATTTTGTTAAACATTTTTGCCATTATTCACTAAGGAAGCTTTTTTTCACATAGGTCATTCAACATTGATGTATTTGGTCAAGAAGCACACATTAGCATGAACTTATTGGCAGGATGGGTGTTGCTGTTACAGGAGTTCGATTTTGATGTATGCTGCTTCCCTCTGTCTTGTGTGTGGTGTTAGACTTTCTATCTTGCCTCTACTATAGATATCCATTGGATGGATAAAGGATGATTTCCCAAATGTATATCTATTTTTTGTGAAACTTGCTAAATTGGATCCACAAAAAGGCTCTAACAACGTGATATGAGATCATGTTTATTTTATTCAATAATTGATTGATACATGTAGGTTTATTCAAGGTAGCCAAAGAAAATATTTTTTCTACGAGAAAAGATTCATTATTATTTAAAAAAAGCTTTACCATAGAGACATCACAAGTTCCCAGTAAGATGCATGATCAATCATGAAGTAGCTTCATGCAGAGTAGAAGCTCACTCAAAAAGTAATGGGGACCACTTTGGTGCAAAGTTAATAGCTAAAAGTTAATAGTGGGTGTAGAAATAGAAATAAATACATGTTTAGATCCACATGAATGGACTCACACATGATCATGAACTCATAGGAATATTTACAAACTAATTTTGTATCACTCTTGTTTTACAACAAAGTTTTAAACTAAAAAAGGAGCAAGATACAAGAGAGAAGGAGAGGTAAAGAAGGTTGATAATCCTTTCATCTCTTTATGTGGGAACAAATTGTTTTAAGCGTTTTTTTTTTAGTTTCTATCAGTTTTGGAAGTGATGATAAAACCATAATGAAGGCTATCATAAGATGCAAGATAAATACAACGAAAACCAAAGAAAATACATAGATGATATGGTGCACCCACCAACTATTGAAGACTTAAATGAAGATTCCTTAAGTAAAAAGTACACCTACTTATGTGGAAAACATATTTACTACGATGAATACAAGTATACCCTATATGCATTAGAAAAAGAGTGAAATTATAATGTCATGTTACTCGGAAAAATAATACATATCCCATTCCTATTACCAGGCATCCACTTTTCTTGAGAGCCGAACCAAAGCCTATGTCAAATTCAAGAAAATAGGCTCAACACACATATTTTGTAGTGTGCCATCGCCCTCGAGGACATGGGTACTCACCAACACATTCGAGACATAAGGGAAGCTCAAGATCGAGCTTAGAAGGGCAATCCTTCATTTTGGCCATCACCCCCATGGTGCTCACCTAAGGAGCACAACAATGCAGGCCACTTAATAGTATTGATTAAATAATATGAAATCCCCACCAACATCCATAATGCCTAGTAGAGGGTATATAACCAACAGTTAATACAGGCTCACACACCCCACAACACACACCACGATCATGAACTCATGGAAACCTTACTTTACAAATTGAGAAAACTCAATCATTATAAAGTCAAGAACAAGGTGAAAGATAAAGTCAAGAACAAGGAAGAGTTAAAACAAAATAATGGGTAATACCAATTGTTCACAGCTTCCACATGCAATGTCTTCACTAAACTTAATTTCCATTCAACTTGCATTAGTAGCTTTGTTTTTTTATGTATAGATGATATGGATTCTCAATACATTGATTTTCACCATAACGAAGAAGATCTTCTCTCTCACAAACCTCTTTCTCTCAACCTAGCTATTACCACTATCCTCCCTTTACACTTCCACCTCATGGTTTTTAAACCATTTTGAATCCTATGTCTAGCTCTCTTACCTCCTTAAATTATATGTTTAGGATTTCTTATAACTTCAATGCTAATAAACTAAAAAATCCCTCTCTTCCTTCGAAACCCTCTGTTCCTTTCATAATACTTAACTCTCTCCAAGTTCTCCACATATAAGCACTTCCCCTCCTAATCAAATAAAATCCCAATCTCTATTTTTGACTTATCAACAAAAGGAAACCTTGGAAAAATCAAAGAGTAGGAGAAATCCCAATAGAAACAATCTCCAACAAGAGAGATGAAGTACAAAGACACCAAGAACATCAAGGAGAAAAGTAATTGTTGATTTAGGATGCGATAATGACAATAACACGAGCAAGTGGAGTGATAATGGTTTGATCAACTCATTCATGCATGAGAGCATGAATGAGGAGTTAAATAACCATCAAAGAAAGAATGGATCTATGGGCCAAGGCATCAATTAAGTTAGCTTCAATGTATCCTAAGGTCGATAAGGACAGCGAGAGTTTCTATAATAATTCTTAAGCTCTATAGAGAGTTGACAAGGTTATTAATTCCAAATCAAGAATGACAGGAAAGTGCCTTCCAAATGGTTTGATGTTGTCGATAATTACTATCATAGTATGTTCACTATCCTCCCTTTAATTATGCATCTTTCTCATCTCAAGGTCCTAGAAGGTCCAACATGTCTACAACCTGAGAAAGTTGAACCCCCCTAGTTGTCGGCCTACACCTAAGCATGATGAGTCATTTTCCAAAATTGTTAGAAATGGGAAGAATATTTGGGCACATTGCAAAGAAACTGATAAGGATTTCTTCAATGAATTAGATGAAGAGGAGATCAAGGTTTTATGAGGATTGCTTGCCACCATCTATGCATTTCCAAAAGATGTCACGAGGAATGATTAGATTGTATGTCCAAATGGACTTCTTTAGATGTTACGATGTGTGATTAGGCTCACATCTTTCTCTTATCCTCTTTGGACATCAATGTTTTAATTTAATATTCTTGTTTGAATCATATTAAAGATATCATGTAATGTTCCAAACGCTAATTGTATGTTATTCATTTATATAACTAATGTGTATGATGTATGTATGTATGTATGTATGTATGTATGTATGTATGTATGTATGTATGTATGTATGTATGTATGTATGTATGTATGTATGTATGTATGTATGTATGTATATATGTATGTATGGATGGATGGATGGATGTATGTATGTATGTATGTATGTATGTATGTATGTATGTATGTATGTATGTATGTATGTATGTATGTATGTATCTATGTATGTATGTATGTATGTATGTATGTATGTATGTATGTATGTATGTATGTATGTATGTATGTATGTATGTATGTATGCAACAATCTTAATTGGACTATTCTTAAAACCATGTTCAATCAAGTAGGCATGTATCTTTCATACCAAGCATGTGGTGCTTGCTTCAAACCGTATAATGACTAACACCCTTTGTTTTCATGCCCTTTTTGCACAAAACCATAGGGTTGAAATATATGTAGTTCTTCTGTAAGTGACTATTTAAAAATGCAATTTTAATGTCCAACTAATGTACATTCCAACCATGATGAGCTCAAAGTGCACAAATGATATGAACGGTGGTAATTTGGCATGTTTGTGCAAAGGTCTCATCAAAATCAATGCCTCTCTTGATCATAACCTTTTGCAACAAGCCTCGCCTTATATCAGACTTGCAT